>JAXQQM020089746.1:0-34990 GCA_034641835.2 Pinus albicaulis | reverse complement strand
AACGGCTGTAGATATGTATTTATCCGACTTCCTGTACGGAAGAACTCAGGATTCTATCATGGTTTTCTTTAATGTGAAGATGCAAATGTTTGTTTGATGTAATCTTAATAAATACATAGTCTTCCTTTTCTGCGATGTTAGCAATGACTTTTACTTTCTATTTGTTTTAACTACAAGCGTATGAAAGATGTGGCCCTTTTACCTATGAGAATAATCTAGAAATAGATTTAGTTTTGGTTTTTTGAACGAGAGTGTGCATTTAGAAATCAGTTCCATCTATTCAGGTTTGTTTCCTCTTCTTCAGGAAGATTAGGTGAGTGAGTTTCCTATATAAGTGTGATGTAATTGAGCAAGTTAATTCATTGATTTGTGTGAGCTTTGTCTCACGTTTCTGGGTGATTCTACTGTGCGTTTGTTTTTAATTTGGTATCGGAGCATAGGGGGTCGGCGCAGTCTTTTCATATGCAGCAAATGGCACACAAAAAGAAAATAATGCAGCACCAAAAAAAAAACTGAATACCTCCTAGACTTGCTTACCATTCAACTCTGTGACTCATTAAAAACCACACAAAACAAACTTTCACTTTCGTTGTCCATCCTCCTTTAAATGTTGCCGCTGCTCCATTACATCATATTTTGAAATGTTCTTTGTCTTTGTCAATTGAAACTTGGAACTTCACGTTTCCCCTGTTATTTGTTAGAGTAGCCAATTCTAACAAAGTAACTTCATATTGAGAGGGCTAATCTCAATATGTATATTGATTTTAATTCCAAAATACTTGCACCATAAAAATATTATTTACCCAAGCTTGTTAAAAATAAACAATCATGATACACGACTTTCGATTTGCACCAGCATTACAAGAGTATGGAAGTTCCAAACCTGCATTCTCAGCAGAATCCACTTTCACTAGCCATTAACTCAAGTCTTATTTCCAACTCTGCTTGAGTGGTCTCCATCCTCGTCCCATAAATACCTGTGTTGTTCAATTTGTCCCAGCATATTCTGAATCCTTTCCTTGGATTCATTTAACTTGGACTGCAAATCAATCTTTTCTTCTCTACGATTATGTCGAACACTCTCAATTTGCTCCATTTCATCTTCCAAATGGGCAAGATTCGCATTATCTTCATTCAATTTGGACACCAGGGAGTCTAATTCAGTGCTTGCCTTAGCCACAAAACATAATTGGAATATACATCAACTGGATGTCAAATCTGCTTTTCTAAATGGTGATTTAAAGGAAGAAGTTTATTTGGTTCAACCTGAAGGGTTTGTCAAACAGGGACAGGAGCATCTGGTTTGCAGGTTAAGAAAGGCATTGTATGGTTTGAAACAGGCACCGAGGTCATGGTATGTAAAGATTGATACCTTCTTTCTTCAGAATGGATTTGTGAAAAGAAAAAATGATCCTAACTTGTATGTTAATAAAGATGAAAAAGGAAATGTTTCTTTAATATCTTTGTATGTGGATGATCTCATTATAACAGGCAGTGCTCACAAGTTAATTGAAGAAATTAAAGTTCAGTTGTCACAGGAATTTGAAATGAAAGATTTGGGTGAATTGCATTACTATTTAGGAATTGAGGTATGGAGAGAGCCTGGTAAAACATTGATCACTCAAAGCAAATATACAAAGGAAATTCTTAAAAAGTTCAATATGAGTGATTGCAAAGCTATGTCAACTCCCTTAGAACAGAATGCAAAGTTGTACAAAGAAGATGGAACGAAAGAGGCAGATGGAACATTATATCGTCAGTTAGTGGGAAGTTTGAACTATCTCACCACTACCAGACCAGACATTGCATATTCAGTCAGTATCCTTAGTCAATTCATGGCTAAGCCTTCAGGAAATCACTGGAATGCTGCAAAGAAAGTTCTCCGACACTTAAAGGGAATAGTGAATTTAGGTATTATGTATACTGATTAATCTGATGTTGCACTGACAGGTTTTTCTGATTCAGATTGGGCAGGAAATCCAGATGACAGACGATCTACCTCTGGCTATGCATTTCATATTGGATCAGGGGTCGTATCTTGAAGTAGTAAGAAACAGCCAATTGTTTCTTTATCATCAACAGAATCAGAGTACAAAGCTTTGACCAATGCCACCTGTGAAGCTATTTGGTTGCGGAGAATTCTTGCAGATCTTGAAGAGGCACAAAGTGGTTCAACATGTATCAATTGTGATAATCAGAGTGCTATCAAATTAGCACATAATCCAATTTACCATGCTAGAACAAAACACGTTGAGTTACAGTACCACTTTGTATGTGAGAAAATTGAGTCGAATGAAATTGAATTAATATTTTGTAATACCAAGGATAATATGGCTGATATATTTACTAAGCCCCTTGGTAAAATCAAATTTGAAGTTTTTAGAAGTCAATTAGGTATTGTAGAAAATCCATTTCTCCATTAAGGGAGGATGTGAGAATAATCTAGAAATAGATTTAGTTTTGGTTTGTTGAACGAGAGTGTGCATTTAGAAATCAGTTCCATCTATTCAGGTTTGTTTCCTCTTCTTCAGGAAGATTAGGTGAGTGAGTTTCCTATATAAGTGTGATGTAATTGAGCAAGTTAATTCATTGATTTGTGTGAGCTTTGTCTCTCGTTTCTGGGTGATTCTACTGTGCGTTTTTTTTTAATTTTACCATCATAGAATTACCCTTTCATCATAGTAATACTTTGAAAATCATTACAAAGTTGATACATCATTCGGCAATGCTTTTATTATCATAACTTTTTTAAACCATATGAAATATATGATAGATATATGGAAAGTTTATAAATAAATTTTTTATATATAATTAATTATATCATAATATTAAAAATAGAGATGAATTTTAATTATATAATGACAAATTTTCACCTAATAGAAATTTGCTAATCAAATATTTGATATGGAATTCTAACTTTGTAACAATGCAACCAAATGCTAGTTTTTGTATGTAATTCACTCAAATGTTTATTATATATATATATATATATATATATATATATATAACAAAATTAAATATGTTGGGTTATTTTTAATAAAAAATATTATAAAATATTAATAATTCTAATTTCTTTTGTGCTAGTTTGATTTATTTATGATATTGTAATTTAGTAGAGTAAATTTGGTAAAAATATTTCATTGGCTCTTAACCATAAATGAAATATTTAGATGATTAATCATTGAAAGCAAATATATATATATATATATATATATATATATATATATATTAACTTTTGTATATGATTAAATTGTATAATTTTTATGATATTAAAAAATATTTCAATACATCACTCACAAGTTATTTGAATATTCATATTCACCTAAACTAAAAAGTAAAAGCAAAACTTATTTTGATGTTATCAATTATTTTTTTATGGAGAAATTGTGTATCTTGATTGACGCTCCTCCACTCATCATGAGAACATATAATTCATATAATTCTTATAGTGTGAAAAAAAAATATAATTGTTATACTTCTTAAACCACCACCAATGTGGTTGATATAGTGCAATAAGAGTATATGAAAAACATTTACATCCACATCCACCCAACACATGTTATTATTATTGTTATTATCCAATTCACCACCAGCCACATATTATTATTATCCACCACCCAACACATTAATAACTCTTAGATGTATTTTATTTAAAGCTAACTATTTCTAATCCTAAATTAATCCCTCCCTAAAATTATTATTAAGCATGGTTTTTATCAATCATTCGACCTATGATTATTAATTGACAGTGAGGGCCACGAAATTAAGGGGAGATTAATGACCCACGATTCTTGCCAACTCTACAAGAAAGACTTTCCTGTGTAAGTCACGGGCCCCGCGTGATACCACTGCATTGTCCATTGATGTTAGGGTTTTTCGACAAGTCCGTGGCGGGACTATCAACAGAGTTTGAATAGCTCATTTTAATGCCGATAAGGAAACCCAATTTCCTGTCAGTTTAAAACTTTCTCATTCAAACCCGCGTGAATTGTAATTTGATAAACCATTCAAACCCGCGTGAATTGTAATTTGATAAACTTTTATTATTAATATGATGAAGACATGTTTTTTGGTTGGGCTATCTCCACACCAATCAATTAATTTATTGTCCGTCTTTTGGGTCGATATGTGCATTTATCTTTCTCTATCAATTTTTTGTGGCTGTCTTTTGGTCAATAGGTGCATTTGGCTTTTTCAGTGATTGTTCTTTCAATTTTTCCAGCTGACCCGCCACATTTCTCATCACTAGTGAGAATTGATAGCTAATAACCAAATTTGAATAAATTGTGATATTTACGTCTAAACTCAATTCCACGCCATATTTTTCTATTGTTATCTTTTAGCATTGCCCACCCATTCACGGCATCTGTCATTATTTATCCAACACCACCGCCCAAAGATGATCGGGTGTTTATCTCCACCGTAGTTACCCAATTCGACCGTATCTATACAATAAATTCGAATTTTTGATTGGATTAGTTTGTTGTTTTGTTAATAATTACATAAAATCCAGCAAATGGAGGTATTTTACCAGTAATCTTGGTCTTCTCGCATCTATTCCTCTCTTTTCTCAAATAAATACATTGTCTTCCTCTTCTGCGATGTTAGTAATGATTTTATTTTCTATTTGTTTAATTTAACTACACGAGTATGAAAGATGTGGCCCTTTTACCATCATAGAATTACCAAATACTTTGAAAACAATTATAAAGTTGATACTTCATTCGGCAATGCTTTTATTATCACAATTTTTTTTTAAACCAGATGAAATATATGATAGATATATGGAAAGTTTATAAATAAAAATTTCATATATAATTAATTATATGAGAATATTAAAAGTAGAGATGAATTTTAATAATATAATTGACAAATTTTCACATAATGGAAATTTGTTAATCAAATATTTGATATAGAATTCTAATTTGGTAACAATGCAACATAATGCTAATTTTTGTCTCTCCTAAGTGTGGGTATTTTTTGGAAGACTTCATTGTTTTTTTGCAATTTAATAAGAGAAATATGTAATTCACTCAGGTATTTATTAAAAATATCCACACACACACACACACATATATATATATATATAAAATAAAAAATAACAAAAATAAAATATTAGTAATTCTAATTTGTTTTCTGCTATTTTGATTCATTTATGATATTGTAATTTAATATAGAGGAAATTTGGTAAAAATATTTCACTCACTCTTAACCATAAATGAAATATTTAGATATCAATATGAAATGACACAATTTTATATAGAACTTATAAAGATTAATCAATTGAAAGCAAAAAAAAAATCTTATATTTTAACTTTTGTATATGACTAAATTGTACAATTATTATGATATTAAAAAATATTTCAATACATCACTCATCTAAGTTATTTGAATATTCATATTAATTAATTTATTTCAATATCAATTTCACATATACTACAAAGTAAAAGGAAAACTTATTTTAATATTATCAACCTTTTTGGTTATGGAGAAATTGTGTATCTTGATTGAAGCTCCACCCATCATGGGAACATATAATTCATATAATTCTTATAGTATGAACAAAATATATAATTTTTATACTTCTTAAACCAGCAAAACCACATTTATTAATGTGGTTGATATAAGTCATTTAGCAATGTTGTGGTTGATATAGGGGGATACGAGCATATGAAAAACATTTACAACCACGTCCACCCACCACATATTATTATTACTGTTATTATCCAATTCACAACCCACCACATATTATTATTATCTGCTAAGTCTACAAAGGCATACACATGCTCTTAACCATTAGGCCCACTCAAGCTCTATCCACCACCCACCACACTAATAACTATTAGTTGTATTTTGTTTAAAGCTAATTATTTGTAATTGTTAATAACTATATAAATAATAATAGTCATATTATTTTATATTTATATAGTTATACTTATTATGTTAACATTATTTTGTATATTAATATAGTATTCGTTGTAAAATAAAATTTTCTAATATATTAATAGTTATATTTAAAACTTTAATATAATACACATATAACACAATAATAGCATTTAGTTCTTATTAATAATATGTATTTATTCTCACCATTATGTCATGGTTAATAATTATTATATATTTATAAATATAATTGCCAATATATTTTATATATTTACTTAGATTATATTAATATATACTCTTAGATGAGAATCGAGTTAGACAAAATGGAGCTGTGTGAGCCCATGGAAACCTAGGGCTTTCTTTTCCCTTGCGAAGAGTGCTGACAGGGCTCCCTCCCTTCCCATTTGCGGCAAAATCCTCTGTGCTAGAGACAAATATAATCACAGTGCACGAGAATCAGAGGAATGGAGGTTCATAAAGGGGGGGTAGGCAACCCCCCTCCACGCCGGTGGCTCTCCTGCTGAAATCAGATCCGTGACCACTGATACTAGCCCTCTAAATGGAATGACATGGATCTATAACCCTGCAGAAACCCCTGAAACTATGACAGAAGAGAAAAAGGACAAAAACAAACCGAGGAAGGCATCTTCCTCAACTTGCATCCCTATAGCAACTGACAGACCCAAGATCTATCTTCCTGCAAAATACAGTACATGAAAGACCATTCTCTCATTGGGAATTTCATTGGCTTCTGGCCCACTCAGAAATCTCTCCTCGGATGGATCGCTTCCAAATGGATGCTCAAAGGGCATAAATCCCTCTAACTTGGACCCAATGGTTTCTTCATCATCATATTTACCTGCATATAGGACAAAAGCCACATTATGGATGGAGGACTGTACTTATTTAACTTGTTTAGACTCTATATAAGGCACTAGATAGAGAGATTTAACCCCTAAAAAGAGGACTTCAACTAGGCTCATGTCTGGATCAGGTTGTAATCTCTTCCGCAAGACTATTGGGATGAGATATCCCTCAAAGATATTGGAAATAACCTTGGAGAGTTCGTCAAAATAGCCGAAGAAACCAAACTGAATCATTACACGGCCTATGTTAGAATCTATATCTACATGCATCTTTCCAAAGCTCTCCCGGATGTGGTAAATATTTTCCATGACGATTTTGAATGTGTCCAAACCATCGATTTTGAAAATGTGTAATTTCGTTGTTGTAGATGTCATGATCACGAGCACCTCTTTCGAGATTGTTCACTCAATCAACCCATGAAATCCTCCCCGGCCTTAGATAATATTGATCTTGATGGCTTCACCAAATTATCCAATCGCAAAAGGCATTCTAGAAAATCCACCTCACCCCCTGAAGTTTCTCGACTCGTAACCAGCAATAGCTTTGATATTCTTTCCAGCTAAGCCACCATGGAAGGTACCACCTCAACCCCCCCTAGAGCATACCCCTAAATCAGATAATCCCCTCCCCGATATTAATCAAGACCACTCTTCTCCCCTGAATCCCTCCACCTCGACCCCTCCTGATGCTAATCAAACCCAAGTTCAACAAGAAGATAAATCCAATAAAGGAAATACAATAGATATGGAGTTCCCATATCACATGGAGGAAGAATTGCAGGAAAATAGTACCACCCAAAGTAAGATGGTAGAACTGGAGCAACCCACCCATATGGAGGAAGAGCCAGAAAACATTGGCTTTGGTTACCTCGACATCCTGGGCTTGGAGGCAGCCTCCAAAAGCTGTGCATATCACATGATCCTACCCTGACATATTGAATGTTTGGAGGATGTCCTATCCAGAGCACAACATATTCCATCTTTTGGAATTCAAGGAGGCACCCAGTTGGATACAAAAAATATCATGAAGGAGTTAAATAAAGAGGGTGATGTACATATCTGCAGTGTCTCATCTTGCTTGGAAACCAACTTGTTGAACCGAGACGATATCCCAAGCTGAACAGGTTCTACAAGATCTTCCCCCATAGTTCTCAATGAATCTCATATCTTGGAATATTTGAGGGCTCAATAGTCCCTCAAACCACCAGATGATAAAAAACATAATCAAGCAAGAAAAACCTACCATCTTCTTTATGCAAGAAACCAAATGTACCAATTCCACCATAAATACCATCATCACCAGAATTTGGCATGGCTGCAACACCATCGTGGTTGATGCTATAGGGACATCGAGGGGCCTAGTTATTTCTTGGAACCCTCTTCTCATCTCCCTAACCAACCTCCATCCCTCTCACAACTTCATTCAAGCCTCATTCCACTTAATTAGCACCAATTTCCATGGCCACCTCACCAGTGTTTACTTTCCCCAAGCCATAGCCCATAAAATTTCTATCCTGAACACCATTAAGCTTCTCAACTCTCATCGAACCCACCCCCTATGGATTTTGGGCAGTGACTTCAACACGATTACCAATTTGGATGAGAAAAAAGGAGGTTGCCTAAAACTCGAAGCTAACAGCCTCAGATTCAAACATTTCATTCAAGAAAACCAATTGATAGACTTTCAGACCTCCAATGGTCTCCATACATGGAACGATAATAGAGGAGTAACTCAACAAATTTCCTCTAGACTTGATCGATTCCTTATCTCGGACAACTCCATCCACCTTGGAGGAGACATCTTCGACATCATCCTCCCACCCTCAGGATCTGATCTTTGGCCCATTCAACTACAATGGTCAAGGCCTGGGGTAGCCAGAAACAATTCATTCCACTTCGAGCAGTTCTATCTCACTCATTAGGGCTTCAAAGATATGGTCACAACTTGGTGGAGCAGCATTCCCCCATGGAAGGCTCCAAAATGTACCGATTCCAGTAGAAGCTAAAGATCCTCAAAAATCATCTAAAGCGCTGGAATTATTCAACCTTCGGCAATATATTCAAAAGTCAAAAGGAGCTAGAAAAACAAATGTCAGACCTCCAAAAACATATCATAAAAGAGGGGCGCACTAAGGATGTAGTACTCTGGGAACAGTATCTAATGGGTCTTTTGGAAGATCGGAGGCTTCAGGAATAAATCCTTTGGAAAAAAAATCTAGAATCCTTTGGCTCAAATAAGGGGAAAAGAACACCAAATTCTTCCACCGCTCCACCATCCAGAGGTGAATGCTTAATGGTATTGTTGTTCTAAAAAATTTCCAAGGAGATAACCTTGAAGCTTATGAAGACATTGAGCAAGAACTTCTAAACTTCTTCAAGGATATGCTCAAAGAAACAACACTGAACGTGAACTTGAAATCAATAAAATCAGTTAGCATATCCCTAAAATCATCACGAAAGAGCACAACCAAATTCTGTTCAGACCGGTCTTTCTCCCATAAGTGGAACACACAATGTCACAACTTAAATATGAGAAGGCCCTTGGCCCGGATGGCTTGACCTCTAATTTTTTTCATTTTTTCTAGGAGAACATCAAGTTGGAGGTCTGGTTGTTAGTTGAGGAATCGAGGAGCATGCACTGGATCCTTCCAGCCCTCAATGCAACCTTCATCACTCTCATCCCTAAAAAGGAGCACGTGGCCACCCCTAACAAATATAGACCGATCACCCTATGTAACGTCATCTACAAGATTTTTTCCAAAGTGATCGCCAAGAGGCTCAAACCCGTCCTCTTGATGCTCATATCTCCAGAACAAACAAGATATGTGGAGGATCATCAAATCTTTGACATCATCATCCTCATGCATGAAGTCGCACTCTCTAAAAACAGATAAAATTCTAGGTATGATCCTCAAAATCGATCTCTCAAAATCTTTTGACAAACTTAGCTGGAATTATATCAAACAAATGCTCTAGGAATTTGGTATTAGTCCAATTTGGATCAGATGGATTATGAGACTTATCTCTTCCCCTTTCTTCTCAATCTTGGTGAATGGCTCCCCCTCCTCCCCATTCTCACCCTCAAGATGAATTCGTGAAGGCGCTCCCCTTTCACCCTTCATGTTTGTTCTCATGGCTGAAGGCTTAGGGTGCCTTATTCCCCGAGCCATTAGATCTCAGTTACTCAAAGGCTTATCCATTCACAACAATCCCCCCATCTCTCATTAGAAATTCGTTGACGAAAATATGTTATTTGGTCATTCATGGGTTCAAGAAGCCCGCTCGTTCAAATACCTTCTATATTTCTTCTCTAATGCCTATGGAACCACTATTAATGCCGAGAAATATCAACTCTTCTTATTTAATACTCCTGCCGTCACTCAACACAATTTTTTAATGTAAAATATTTATATTGGCATATGCATTGCATTGTTCTGACAACCCTTTCAATTATTGATGAAAATGTAAGGTAGGAACCACAACTCAATCAACATAACAACAAAAGAGGGTTTTCATGGAAGGTGGGAACCACAAATCGATCAATAAAGCGACTAAAGATTCTTAGGCAACAAGACAATATTATCATGGAACTTGATTCGAATAAAGATACCCATGACTACAACCATTTGAATTTCACATTAAAAAATTACCATGTTAAATTTAATATCAAAAGTTTAATGGTTTAATTTAATTTAGGGTTTATAATATTAGGATTTATAATAATATCCTTATGGATTATTATATTGTGCTTTGTAATGTTAGGGTTTTGTATTACGGTTTAATGTAGTGAAAATCAACCCTAATACATAATATCCCTTGGGTTTATAATATCTCAATGTGACAAACATTATCTCAATACGACAATCAATCATTGTCACATTCTCACATTACATTGCAATTTATTCAACGTTGCATCAAGACATTACAAAATTGGGGTTTAATATTAGGGTTTATAACATTGGGATTTTAAATCTTGGGTTTATAATTATTACAAAAATAGTAGTATGGATTTTAATGTTGGGTTTATATTATTACAAAAATGTGTACAACGTCACATATGCGGCATTGTCTCAATGCGATAATCAATCATTCTTTCAGTGTTACATTACATTGCAATTTAATGAAGATCACATTGTGACACAAAAAATATGGTTTAATATTAGGGTTTATAACATTACGATTTCTAATCTTGGGTTTATAATATTTGGGCTTGATATTGGGTTTATAATTTATAATAACGTGGTTTAATATGAGAGTTTCTAATATTAATCTTGGGTTTTTTTATTAGCATTTAATTTTGTGACATTGGGATGGTACAAAAAGGTCTTGAATGTCACATTGTGAAAAAAATTGTCTCATTATTGTCGCAATGTCCCATTCGATTGCAATTTACTAAACATCGCTTCGTGACATAACAAAATTGGGGTTTAATATTAGGGTATATAACATTAGTGTTACTAATATTAGGTTTATAATATACAAGTTTAATATTACGTTTACAATTTATAATAGTATGATTTAATATTAGGTTTTATCATATCAATATCAAGGTATTTATATTAGTTTTTATAATTTTACTTTTTTATATTAAGGTTTAATATTGTGATGTTGGAATGGTACACAAATGTATCGAATGTCACAATGTGGCCAACACAGTCTCAATATGAAAATCAGTCCAACAATCATTGTTGCAATACAATATTACAGTACATTGCAATTTATTCAATGTTGCATTGTTACATTACAAAACTTGGGCTCAACACTAGGTATTAGGACCTTTTAAAATTGGGTTTATAATATTAAAATTTAATATTTGATTTATAAGCTAAAATATTATGGCTTATCATATTAATCTGAGGATTTAATATTAATCACTTGGGTTTACAATCCCTTGGGTTTATTAATCATAGATTTCATATTCCTAGGATTTAATATTATTTCTAAGGTTTATAATATTAATCTTAGGATTTAATATTAATCCATTGTGTTTATTAATCCATTATATTTATAGTTTTAATCCATTTGGTTTATAAGATCAATCCTATGATTTTTAATATTAGTATCAGTTTTTATCATTAATCCTAGGGTTTAATGTTGTTCCCTTAGGTTTATAATCCCTCACATTTATAATATTAATCATATGGGTTTATTAATCTATTGAGGTTATAATATTAATCCTAGGGTTTCTAATATTAATCATAGAGTTTATATTTCTAGATTTTAATATTAACCCTAAAATTTATAATATTAATCTTAGGGTTTAATATTGATCTGTCCAGTTTATAATGCCTTGGGTTTATAATACTAATCCGTTGGGTTTTAATATTAATCCCCTGGGTTTATAATATCAATCCTAAGGTTTATGATTTTTGTCTTAGGGTTTATATGCCCTAGGTTTATAATATTAATATCTCGGGATTAATATTATTCCCTTGGGTATATTAATCAATGGGTTCATATTCCTAGGGAATAATATTATTCAAAGGGTTTATATTATTAATCCTAGGGTTTAATATACATCACTTGGGTTTATAATATGAATCGTAAGGTTTATAATATTAATTATAGGGTTTAATATTATTATTTTTTCTAAGTAATACTAATCTATTAACAAACTGATAATTTTACATCGAGACCGAAGTCAAAAGCTACTGCCATGAAGGCAGAAGATTCAGGAAAAAACGGAGAAGTGGACTGTCGATACCCATGCAGGGGTGCAGCATAAGATTTCTCCAAAAGATTCTTTGACCCATAAAAGACAAAAAAGGCCAGAAAGCTTCATAGCAACCAGAACAGAAAAAACCCAAGAAGTTGGGTGACAGAAACAGAGAAAAATACCAAGCAACGAACCCATTAGTCTTCCGGATTCTCCTCCACAATCCTGCAGCCTCCGGTGGCAAGCATTTCAGGAGCAAGATCTGCCTGAGAAGCCTGGGGACCAGGCTCAGCAGAGAGCATGTCTTCATCAGGAACAAAGTCAGCAGGGCGAGACGGAGGCTGCAAAGGAGTACTGCCACTGCCCAGATTGAAATGTGAAAACTGGGAGGGAGGAGCAGAAGTCTCCATGGGAACTGCTGGCTGCACACTTGAAGCCTCAGGCAAGCTGTCTTCTATAAAAACCACCGAGATAATGGCGGTAATCCTCGGGTGATTGAGGGAACTCTGGAAAGTAAACCGAGCAGAGCCTGTTGTATTTGCAGAGGCAGCAGATGAGCGACGGGAATGGGGACCCCAGTACGAGCAAAAATCCAGAGAGCGCCTCCTGCCGCTGCGAGTTCTGGGGTAATGGCTGGAGCCATCATCGAAGGAGGAAGTGTCCGGGGAAGGACTGGAAGGCAGGCGAGTGGGATGGCTCCGAGAGCTGCCCCTCCTACTCTGCATACGATGTCGAAGCCTCGGCATAGTGTGAGGGAGCGGGAACCAGAAAACTTTAACCAAAGTGCCAATCAGCCCAAGGAGGCCCGAGCTCGAACGAGGACGCAGAAACAGCTGAATATGTCCAGGAAAAGAGACCTCCCTTTGCATGGAGTGCACTAGACACCGTTGGTCGTTCTCCCGTCTGTGCAGAAAGTAACCAACGACGCCCAAATGAAATTGAGGGAATGCCAAGACCAGAGCCAATTTAACCTGTTGCTTGTGAAATCCATCTGCCATGAGACCGGACTGAACATGCGCCGAGTTCGTCCTTCCCAAACCAAACAAATCCATCTTCATAACTGCAATCTGAGTGAAAATCTCGCCAGAGCATGCAGAGGCAGGGTTCAACCTGTTTGAAGGTGCGCGAGTGCATTGGGTTGCAGAGCTCATAGCATTGGAGTGAGAGGAGTGTAAATGAGACATGATGTGGAGTAGCTGTCCATTTAACTCGACGTACCACAGGGGCAGGTGTCGGCATGTCATGCCGCCCCTCCATCCCATTCCATTAACTAACCTTAGAAACACCCGCATCCGGGGATTATAGGGTTTAATATTAATCATAGGGTGTATTGTTGTTCCCTTGGGTTTAGAATCCCTCAAGTTTTTAATATTAATCCATTGAGTTTATAATATTGATCCTAGGGCTTATAATAATAATCATAGTGTTTATATTTCCATGGTTTAATATTAACCCTAGAGTTTATAATATTAATATTAATCCCTCGAGCTTATAATCCCTTGGGTTTGTAATATTAATCGCTCGAGTTTATTATTCGTAGGGTTTGTATTCTTAGGGTTTAATGTTATTCACTATTCTTAGGGTTTAATGTTATTCCCTTAGGTTTTGTTAATCACTTCGGTTTATAATATTAATGCTAAGGTTTATAACATTAATCTTAGATTTTAATGTTTATTTTAGGGTTTACAATATTTATCTTAGGGTTTATATCCCTTGAATCTATAATATTAATCCCTTAGGTTTATATTTCCTTGGGTTTTTAATATCAAACCATTGGGTTTATTATTTGTTTTGGTTTATATATATATATTGTAGCCAAGAGGATAGAAAACCTCTGGGGCTACAAATTGTCCTCCTCCCCGCAGTTTGGATCACAACAGGGGGATTTGAACGTGTGTCTTTCGAGTTACAATTTCACATTTCTCAGATAACCAATTGAGCTTCCCCTAAGGACCTTTGGGTTTATAATATCAATCCCTTAAGGTTTTTAATATTAATAATTTCGGTTTATCAATCTTGTGGGTTTAATATTAACCCCTGGGGTTTATAATATTAACCCCTTGGGTTTCATATTTTAATATAACAAATTTAATATTTTATTAATTCAAATTTATTAGATTTAATAATATTAATATTATAATATATTAATATGAATATTAGATTTAATAATAATAATAATATTTTAATATAATATTAGGGTTAATAATAATTTTTTTTCCACGGTATTAATAATAATTTGGCCCATAGCCTTCACTTAAATAAAACCTATTTTTTGAGAACAACTCTTTTATTTACCATGGTATTTATCTGATAGGCTTGGTATATAATTAGATGTTGATTTCTAATCCTATTTGATATATTTTTATTTATTTACCATACCTATATTATAAATATGGTATTTGGCCCATTGTATTTAGCCCATGGTACTAATATTAATTTGTCTCATGGTAATCGGCCCATAGGCTTCATCTAAATAACACCTCTTTTGTATTTTTAAAAATATAAAAAAGATAATGGAATAAATATAAAAAGAGGTTTTAGTTATTTATCATACCTCTAGTTTATATATATTTTTATTTATTTACCATACTTATGGAGTAAGTATAAAAACAGAGGTTTTATTTATATACTATACCTCAGGTTTCTTTATATATATTTATTTACCATACTTGGTTTTTAGTGTTCATAAATATAATTTAGGCTTAAGAGAGAGATAATTATTACAAGGATATTAATTATTACAATTGAGCCAACATTAAAATTGTTTACATACAATCTTACATTACATCTAACCATACATATCATTTAAATATCCTTATAACCATAGTTACCAAGTTCCAATTTTAATTACCAAGTTCCAATTAAAATTGGATAGATACCATAAAACTTAGAATGGAAAAATTTTAATTTAAAAAAAATCTACAATATATATCTTAAACGCATTTTAGATAATATATACTTAAATAATTTATATATACATGTTGGATAGTCGATTATGCTTCACCCGCATGATTATGCTCGACTTGTCTGAGTCATCTGCAATATACGCTATGAGAAACAAAATTTGATTTAGTCTTAACATCAATGCTGCTACTTATGATTTTCTCTAAGATTGACATCGATCGTCGCATGCATTTCGGCCACCCAGTTAATGCCTTTGACAGTCTCACCTACAGAATTTTCTCTTTTTCTTCTGGGTGGTATAAACTATCCAACGGTTATCTGTTTTTACCATAGAAGTGAATTGATATATAGACTTATTTGCGAAGTTTTACCGACTTTATTCACCCGTTTTACATGTTCAATCACATATATTACATACTCTTTACTTTACCCATATGCTTTTTCGTCTTACCGGTGGAAGACAACTTCCACACGGAAGTTCACAGTAAATTCACAAACCAAGTTTCCATAAAACTGATCGGATTTCCATGGCTTTCCTACGCTCTAACGCTAACAAAAGTTATTAATTTTTATATATTTATTAATATACATATTAATAAATGTCATATATTTACCAAAAGTAAATTAAAAATATCAACTAAACTAAAGAGATTAATAAATACATGTGATTATTAGTATTATAAATCTAAACTACTAATAAACAGAAGAGTTCAATATTATAAATTCAAGAGATAAATATATAAACATAAATCATCAACAAACCTAAAAAATAAAAATAAAAACATATGAGATTAATAAAATCTAGAAATTATGATTTTAAACCCAAGAGATGATTTATATTATAAACCTAACAAATTCGAAAATCCAAGGGATAGATATTATAAACCTAAGGAATCAAGAATCCCAATGATGGATATAAAAAATAGAAGGGATTAATAAACCATAAGAATTAATATTTTAAACCCAAGGAATAAATAAACGAAAGAGATTAACTTACAAACCTAAGGAATTATTAATATTACAAATCGAAGGGACTTATAAACCCAAGGGTTTAATATTATAAACTTAAGCATTTAATATTATAAATCCAACGAATTAGGAAACCGAAGGGATAAATATCATAAACCTAAGTGATCAAGATAAGGGATTAATAAAGCCAATGAATAAATATTTTTAACCCAAAGGATTGAGAAACTCAGATGACTATTGATTTTATAAACCCATGGGATCAATAAAACCTATAGATTTTTGATATTTTAAACCCAGCGAATTAATAAACTGAATGGATAAACATTATAAACTTGAAGGATTAATATTAAACCCTATGACTAGTATTTAGCCCTTAATATTGGGGTTTAATAAATCCAAGGGATTAATGTTACTAACTCAAAGAATTGAAAACTTAAGGGAATAATGTTATAAACTCAATGGATCAACAAACCCAAGGGATTATTAATATTATAAACACAAGGGAACACTATACCCAAGGGATTATTAATATTATAAGTGATAGACATTAATATGATAAATACAAATGATTAATAAACCCAAGTCATTAATAAACCCAAGGAATCAATAAACTTAACAAACTAATACTAAAAATCTAAGTGCTTAAGAAACCTTCGGAATTAATATTTTAAATTCAAGATATTAATAAACCCAAGGGATCAAATGATAAACCCATCTAGGATTATAATATTATAAACTCTAGGAACAGATAGACTCAAGAATTTAATACCATAAACCCAAGGAATTAGTAAACCCAAGGGAAAAATATTGTAAACCTAAAGGATGAATATTAAAAACACAATGGATTAACAAAGCTTAGGAATTAATATTTTAAACCCAAAAGATTGATAAAATCACATAAATATTAATATTATAAACCCAAGGGATCAATAAATTGAGATATTGTTCTTATTATAAACTTAAGAAGTTAATAAACGAAGGGATAGACATTACAAACCTAATGGATTAATATGAAACTGTAGGACTAATATTTATCCCTTAATATTGGGATTTAATAAACCCAAGAGATTATTAATATTATAAACCCAAGGGATTAATATTACCAACCCAAAGAATTAAGAAACTCAAGGGATTAATGTTATAAACCCAATAGATTAAGAAACCTAGGAAAATATTAATATTATAAACACAAAGGATTAATAAACCCAATGGCTTATTAATATTATAAACCCAAGAGATTAATATTATAAATACAAATGATTAATAAATCTGTTTGATTAATAAGCACAATGAATCAATAAACCAATCAAACCAATATAAAATACTGAAGCGATTATTAAACACTAAGAATTAATATTTTTAACTTAAGGGATTAATAAACCCAAAGGATTATTAATATTATAAATCCAAGGAACTCATAAACTCAAGGTTTTAATATTATAATCCCAAGGAATTATTAATATTATAAATCCAAGGAACTAATAAACCCAAGTGTTTAATATTATAATCCTAAGGAATTAGTGAACCCAAGGAATAAATATTAAAAGCCTATGGGATCAACAAGCCCAAAGTATCAATATTAAAAACACAAGAGATTAATAAAGCCTAGGAATTAAGATTTTAAATTCAAAGGATTGATAAAATCACATGATTATTACTATTATAAACCCAAGCGATCAATAAACCTTAAGGATTGTTAATATTAAAAGCCCAACGAATTAATAAACTTAATGGATAAAAATTATAAACCTAACAAATCAATATTAAACCATAAGACTAATATTTAAGCCTTAATATTATGGTCTAATAAACCCAACTAATTATTAATATTAAAACCCAAGGGATTAATATTACCAACCCAATGAATTAGAAAATGAGGGATTGTTATTAAACCATAGGACTAATATTTAACCGTTAATATTGGGGTTTAATAAACCTAAGGGATTATTAATATTATAAACCCAAGGGATTATTAATATTATAAACACAATGAATTAATAAACGCAAGAGATTATTAATATTATAAACTCAAGTTATTAATAAATTATAAACCCAACAAAATTAATAAACCCAATGAATTAATATTAAACTCCCAAACGATTAATAAACCCTATGAAATAATATTTTAAATTCAAGGGATTAATAAAACCAAGGGATTAAATTATAAACCAAAGGAAATATCAATATTATAAGCTCAAAGAATAAATAAACTCAAGAATTTAATATTACAAACCCAAGGGGAAAATATTATAAATGTAAGGGATAAAAAAATCCAAGGGATCAATATTGAAAACATAAGGGATTAATAAAGCCTAGGAATTGATATTTTAAACCCAAAGGGATTATAAGACCACATGAATATTAATATTATAAACCTAAGGGATCAATAAAACCTAGGGATTGTTAATATTATAAACCCAAAAAGTTAATAAACCAAAGGGATAAACATTATAAAATTAAGGGAATAATATTAAACCCTAGGACTAATATTTAACACTTAAATTTTTGGGTTTAATAAACCCAAGAGGATATTAATATTAAATACCAAAGGGATTAATATTACCAACCCAAAGAATTAGAAGACTCAAGGGATTAATGTTATAAACCAAATGGATCAACAAGCCTAGGTAATTACTAGTATTATAAACACAAAGGATCAATAAAGCCAAGTGATTATTAATATTATAAACTCGATAGATAAATATTATAAATATTGTTAGTGTCCCGTGATTTAGCAAATTGGTATACTAAATGCACAAGGTAACATCAGACTAGTCTTTGGAGTCTGGGGACCTAGCCTTCCTGGACTCAGAGAAGATTGTGAACTTGTTTTCTTTTAGGGTTTGATTTTAGGCTAGTTGTTAAGTGTGTGGTTTTTTGTTTGTTTTGGTTGGGTAATATGATCAAGTAGAATAGGTGGAGTGAGAGGTCTTCAAATCATTGGGCTATGGATTCTATGAAAGTCATGGATATCTCAACAATGAATCAGTATGCATCACACGGAAAATCTAGCATGGTCAAATGGATATTTAAGGCATGTGTGAAGTGAAATGAACATTAAGTTTGTGAGCATAGAAGGTGTGTAAGGGCAGTGAAGAATCCTTAAACACGTACTTTTGAACAGGATGATCTCAAATACTAATCAACATAAGGAAATAATCATAAGACGGGGCAAACCAATAAATTTTTTATTACACTTAAGAAAACAAGCATTCAAGAGGAACAATTCAATGAACCATAGAAAGTAAGAAACTTATCTAACTTCTAGTGATTTCACCTTCAAGGTTAGAAAACATACAAAATAACATATAAATTTATTCAAAGAAGAGGGAACTCCTAAGCATATTCGATCAAGCTACAAAGAACTTTAAGGAAACTTCTCAAGCATGGAAAAAGGTCATGTTCAGAACACAGCCTCTTTGGCTAAACCTAACAAGTAGTACTTCAAAGAGAGATTCCAAAAAAAATATTTTAAATAGCATTAGATAAGCAGGGCTAACCACAAAACATATTTGAAAACCACTATATTGAACCATTCATGGAATAAACAAGCCTAGGTGGGTCTAAGAAGCAACTAATA
Organism: Pinus albicaulis; assembly: GCA_034641835.2. Lineage (NCBI taxonomy): Eukaryota > Viridiplantae > Streptophyta > Pinopsida > Pinales > Pinaceae > Pinus > Pinus albicaulis. The sequence continues at coordinate 15,132 of JAXQQM020089746.1, read as the reverse complement.
ATTTATTAAACCAACCCAGTAGAGGAAACCATAAAGACAATAGAAAGAAGGAAGGACTAAGGTGCCTCAAACAACATTTTGTAGCCTATAATTTTCTATTCTACTACAACATAGAAGGATGTAACAAAATGATACATAAGGAAATAAGAAGTAAACAGAGACACATCACCATTAACCATGCTCAGGGATCCTGCAAGCTATCCTCCTTCATCACCAATCAAAGCAGGCCATTTACAAACTCCGCAATACCAATTTCTTCTTCAAACTCAAGAAAACCATGTATTGCTCCCGAAACTCATCAAATGCCAACGTTTTACAATGAAGCCCTCATGCTCTATTTATCTAAAAAAGAAGGGAAAAACCCTAAATAGGGTTTTAAAATATCCAAAACATCCATAAATGTCATTAATGCCCAAGAGACCATGCAAGGCCCAAGGAAAAAAATATCCCATGAAATAAATTCCAAAATAACTCCTAACACCTAATTCTAGAGTGATTTGTCTCAAAAAACATTAAAATATCATTTTTCAATAAATTAGTGTTTTTTTTTTTACTTTTGGCCAAAAACACACAGTGCAGTCTATAAGCACAGCGCCATCCTAGGTAGAAAATAGGTCATGTTGCTGCCAAGTTTTGGTGACCTTCCCGATCTTCGATGTTTCCACGTGATGGCTGTTAGTATGAATATTTTGTCGAAGTGTACGAAAAAAGACCACTTTAGCTACACATAACTTATAGCCCTAACATCAAATATGGCTGCCAATATCTTCAGCTCTGCAGTTAGTTGAACAAGACAAATGTTGCACAAATCTAGATCTATGCATAAAAAGACATTAGGTAGTGAAAATAAGGTTTTTCTCCATACATCCAATAGACAAGACAAGAACAATATTTTTGAAAGAATTTTATATTAAGGGCACCTGAGAGGAAAACAAGAAAGGTGTTTCCAATTCTCCTCAATGGGATGGGTTATTGAAAGTCCTCAGCGCTTCAGATCTAGCATTTCTCTCTCTTGTTGGTGTAGAAAACCCAGAAAAACATAGAACTCAAAGGGAGCTCACAAAGTGAAATAATAGAAAATTTGACAATGATAATGGCTCAAAGTCAGACCAAGAGCATAGATCCACAGTGATCTAATAGGCAAGAAAAGGTGAAGAATGGTAGGAAAAACCCTCCTATTTATAACAAAATATTGAGTCATTCTAGATCTTGGTGCATGATTAAAATAATATTAACCAAATCTAGATCCACCTTTTATGGAATATTTTATTATATTTGTTGGAGGGAAAAGGCATTTAACTTGGGTAAAATCCCTTTATTTGTAAATAATAAATAAATAAATGATTTATTTATTATTTTAAGGAAGTGGTTGAATGATAATTAAATAAATAATGATTTATTTAACTATTTATAAATGATTTAGTCATATTTAACAAGGAATATTATTTAAATAAGATTTAAATAATTATTCCTAGAAAATAAGAAGATAAATAAGGCTTTATCTAATTAATTTCCTTGTTTTGGTTTAAATATGACCAGGAATAATAATTAAATTATTTTTTAATTAATTATTCCATGAGGAAAACCAAACAAATATAGATCTGTTTAATATTTCCCCTTGGAGTTTCCTGTTTAGACCATAAATAACCTAATAAATGTGTTTTATTAAGTTATTTTACATAGTGAAAGCAATTTTACTTAGGGTAAAATTGGTCTTACATGGTGTACTTGGGTCCATCTAATAATAATAGGTTAGATGACCAAAAAATGGTATAAGAGATTGCCCCCCAGCGTGCGAGTGTTAGGAGCAAATCGTATGACCAAAGTACGTTGTAAGAACTCAATCACCAGACATCAAAAGGGAACTCAGAGAGAGAAATGTAAGGTAGTCTAATGTGCTAAAGAACTAGACCCTGAGGAGATGAGGCTAACAGGTGCAACAAGTCTCTTTTTATGAATGGGTACCTGTGCTAGAGGCGGCGAGGGAGGCATACCTATGCCCGCCGAGACAAAGTACAAAAGAATAGAGTGTCCAGTAAACAAGGGACCGAACCATAAAGTACAGCTTGGAATAAACATGAGCTAGATAAAAATATAATGAGGAATCCCACATACATGATGTGCCTAGGATAATAGCTAGGACTTATACAATAATATCTGAGTACATGAGATGCAAATACAACCCAAATTCCCCCTAGCAATGGGGAAGGGCTCATAAAATCTGACTAATACATGCAAATCAAAGAGGTGCTACAAGCGGCTAAGGCCGACATCATCAAATATATGGAGCTGCATCGAAGGATGCAATGAAGAGGTCATCCGAGCATGTGGGGGCCTACCTGCAGGGCCACCCCCTCATGAGGGTTGAGACATCTCACAACACCCGAGAATCACCAATATCTGCTGCTGCATCACTGAACCTTCAAGTATACGGATCACGATCATGCTGAAAGGAGCTGGAGATGAGAAACGAACAAGTCAAAGGGTAATGAGAAATCCCTTTACCTGATTTGAGGCACCAAACAAGAGTGTAAGCTGGAAGCAAGGTACACTACCCTCTAGACCTATCTTCTCAAATGAATGAGATGATCTCGACAGAAGGAGGTCCACCATAGGTGAGGCAATAAGGGATACTCAACTAAGGCACGAGAGAAAATAGTAGAGTGGCTGACAGACTGACACCAATGATGATGATGAAATGGGGGGGTACTGAGTAGTGGATGGACGACTTCCCTTGTTAGAGCATAAAGGGCATGGATGGCTTGGTAGTGACTGACACAATATCATGAGGGACAAGGGAAAGTAGGACTGAAGGCCATAATGTGTGACATGAGAGAGGGACCAAGCAATGAAGGATGGAGGACTATAGTGGGATACAAAGGGATGCAGGATAGACTCAATGAATGTGATGATGACTCAGCTCAGATGCTCTAAAAAAGGGCAACTCGATGGTGCTGCCACATAGTAAAGGTCCAATGGGGGACCGTAAAACATGAGTACAAGAGGGTATCTCATGTTGAAAATAATCACGAACAAGGACAAGCAAGGAGGCAAAGTGGTGCCCCAAGTGCAATTGTTGTAAGTGATGAAATTTGATTTGGAGGAGAGGTGAATAGACCCTTCGTGGACAAAATGTGTCCAGGTGAAGTATCAAATCATGAAAAAATAACAGATACCCATTTGAGTGCTCGATGAGGGCTTTCCAATGGTGCAGACGATTTGTCAAACAGGGCTATGGTTTGGCCACAGCAGGTGAAAGAAAAATCAGGGGTTTCTCTTCTAATAAGGCATTTTCCCTCCAAATGCACTCATTTTCTTGTGCAGCTGTGGTGAATGTAGAGAGGAGAGAAGGCCCTAAATCTTGCGGTGATCATAGTGGACAAACCGACCGTTGGAATCGAGATCCATTAGTTGCAGGTAAGAGGTATAATCCTACTCTTTCTTTTTGATGGATTGAAAGTTTAGATTAGGGTCCTAAATCTCAAGAACATCTTCTCCCTCATCTTCACGGCGACCTGTCCTAGGATTTTGCCAAAAAGTGCGACCTGTCAGATGGAGGGGATTTCAGTGCTGTTGTTGGCTGAGATTTGGGATTTTGTGGTTGAATACTATTTTTCCTATCAGTAGACTGACAAAGATGATGTTTTTTTGCAGATATGGTAGATATGCAAATCAACTGGAGAGAAAGAGACCTAGGTAGATTATGGGTGTAGATCCAAGGGGATCAGGGTGTCCGTCGTGGATTGGCCAGGTATGGGGTTCTGAAGTTTGTGGAAACCATCTGATGAGAGCTGGGGAGCCCTTATTAGCCCGGATTGTTAGTTATTGGGATCCAGAACATGAGGTTTTTATAGTGCAGGGGCATAGGATCGAGTTGACAGTCCAAGATCTATATTTCCTGACTAGTCTCCCACCATTAGGGATGGTGGAAAATACGCAGCCAGTGTTACCGCGGGGGCGTAACATCATGGAGTTTGTAGAGCGACATTGTTGACCAGGCCTCCAAGTCAAAGGGACTCGGATACCGATTGGGGACCTAGAGAGATTAGAGACCCGTTCAGTGGCCGCAGTGGTGTTGCGGATCCTGGGCAGCCAGGTGCTCCATCACATCACTGGGGGACAGATGATGATTGTGGAGAAAGTGTTGAGTGGGACCTACTATGGGTGGGCCTAGATGATGTTGGTGTCATTGAAACGACAGCTATTGATGTGCAAGTGCAAGTGAACCATGATTGTTCGTATGGTACCGTATTGTGCTCCTTCTTTTTTGAGAAGATCCTGACCTTGCAGCCTCATGTACAGCTACCAGATGGGGGTCCGAGAGAACCCAAGATGCATCGGTGGGGGTGACTACTGTGTAGAGGAGGAGGAGGGGTGATTGGACAGGTGCTTTGACCGGAGTTCTTTGCCCATTGGGGTCAGATGTCGTTGTACATAGACGACTATCCCTATAGTGGGATGAGTTATTGTGGAGATCCGGACTTGCCACTTCTGCCTGGTCGAGTATGGGGGCCCGATGGTAAGTGACAAGTGAATAATATTTTTTGTGCATGTTAAAGTTTGTGAATATTATATATGGTACTGATTCTTATATTTTTGTTATGCAGATATAGCTCCGGTAAAACTGGCCGGATATATGCGACGACCTACACGATTAGGAGCTGCAGGTGCTGGTGGGTTTAGAGTGGCACAGAATGAGGATATGGTCGCCCTCCTAGAGGACATCCATCGTATATGTGAGGGGATACTGACCGGTGTTTCGGAGTGGGGTTGGAAAGACTTAGACGACTAGTACATAGAGCTATGTATTGGTCTACCCTCGAAATGGTGAGGTGTCATGCGGTGCATGGTGATGGCTGGTCAAGTTATGTGTGATATAAAAGTTGCGGGAGAAGAGCCAGTGGCTCGGGATCCTCCAGATAGTGAGTAGGTGTGGGGCAGGTGGTGCCCCCTAGTGTGTATGTGGGGGCAAGTGTTGCCCCCAGTGTTGAGTTTTGGTTTTTTTAACATGCTATGGGCATGTCTATATGTATCAGAGGAGATGGACTCTAAAACATGTTATATGACACATATTATGGATATGCATCGTTTGGATGATTTTGAATGTTATTGTCTTGTATGAAATGTGTGTGATAAATGCCAATCTAGAACATGTTTTGCAATGCTATCTATGTAGTGGTTTTTTTCTTGAGGTACATGACTGAAAGTAATGATTATAAATTCACGTATCAAAATTTTCACTCATAAATATCTTCTAAAAAGGATAGGATTATGCACATGATAGACACCATTGAGTTGCATGACAATAAGCAGGGAATCTAACCAAACATGTAGATGGAGGATGTGATGAGAGAGGGCATCGGCTAAGAGACCACGCACTACATCATATTCGGCTTGATTATTGGTGGCAGGACCAATGCGCACCCCGTTCAAGAGAACAAGGGCCTGCAAAGGGGTAAATATTTCCCAAGCTGCAGAGGCTAGATTTCAGGAATAGCGGCTTGCACCATCAGCGTAGCTGATATAGGGTGTGGACGGGAGGTCCTATGGAATAGTGTCAGAAGACAATAAATGGGAGGGGGAAGAACAATGATGGCAGCGTGAGTGCATATTAGACATCAAACAACAACTACGGGAGGGATTAGTGTGCATAGGATGGCTATGACTCATAAACTGACTAGAGGGTGATGTATGAGGGCTATAGGAGGATAGCTGGTGCTCAAGAAAAGGTCAGGGGTGGAGAAGGCTTCCATGAGGTCATCATGACGGGAAAAGAGGGGATGACGATGGGAAGGAAAACTACATGATGTGGCGAAGCTATCGAAATAATCAGCATGAGAAGAAAGGCTCGCATATGGATCGTCATGGGGGAAAACATAAGAACAAGTAAATAGGTGGTCAAAGGATGTTGAGCCCAAGGTGGTCGTTGAAGAGGGGTCAAGCGAAACAAGAGGGGAGGATTCAACGAGAATATTCTCTGAGGGTCTCATGGATGATGATAGGTAGAGGATGGTGGTAGCAGGCTCCGTCATCTTGACATCAGGAGGGGGAATGTCAATGGGAGCGGGTAAATCCTCGAGCTGGTCGGACGCATACTATGCGAGGATGGGAGAGGCGGATTGATTTTGTTCAACTTCATACTTTCGAATGACCTCTAAAGAGGCTCGGTAATGCATCAGGTGAGGAAAATGGTGGGAATAATGGCCATGGACACCACATAGAGCACAGGGTTTGTTGGTGTGAAGAGTCTTTGGGTTCTTGGCTACGAACAAGGAAGAAACAGAGGGTTCAAAGATCGTAGAATCAGGGAATGTGACTTTAACTATGGGTTTAATACGGGGTAACTCGGGACAAGTATGGGTGGCAAGACTGATGACATCACACAAGGTGCAAGGCTTTGTGGGCGTAGGAGGCATAGGGTCAGTCGGGGTAGCCTTGTCTTTTTATGCCCCCTTGCAAGTTTGGCCTTTCTTTCCCAGAGCTGTCACAATAGGAGAAAGGTCCTGTTGAGGTGTTGGTGGCACTATAGCAACAGAAGAAGCTAAGGGAATCGATTGAATCGGTGTCAAAGCAAGGTAAGGTTTGGGGTGAGTAGGCGAGGTAGCGACTGGAGGATCAAGGTACCAAACAGGTATACCCAAGGTCAAATTGGGGAGGGAGAGGGTGGCCATGATGGGAACTGAATAAAATCCTGGAGGGGGAGCAAGGAAAGGTATCTGACCATCGGGGTAATGGCCAGGAGGGACGGCTCCAAGATGGTTGAGACCTGGTGGAACTGACCCAGGAGGATAGAGGGGCTCATGGGTACCAGCTGTAGGAGAAGGACCAAAAGGAAAAGGTCTGCTTAGCTGAGGTGAAGGGCTAGGAGTAGGTTGGGGTAGGCGAGGTTGAGGTTGAGGTTGTTGATTAGCCGAAGTAGACCGCATAAGGTTAGCCTGAGATGATTGCATCATGCAAACATTCGCTAAGATGGGATTAGAGACAGGAGGAGGAGGAAGACCAGGGAAGGCTCCAAGCAAGGAGGAGTATTTTTAGACACTAAGAGAGACACTGGTCAAATAATCGACGGTTTTCTTATTGGCTACAGAAGAGATGGTCGACTCGGGGGAGGTCTGAGATTTTGGCTCATGATATGTCAACTGGTCAATGGTGACTATCTTTCCATTATGAGTGAAAAACATCTTATGGTGGACCGCGGATGGGATAGCAGACATGGCATAAGTGTAGCTACGTGGTAAAATAATGTTATAATCAAGAGGGGCGTCGATGACTTCAACATCAACACAAACAGTCTTGCCTGCAAGAGTGATAGGACAATTACGGAAGAGGCCAATGGGATGGGAGGCGTGGCCATCCCATGCACGAAGGGTGATTGTGGAAGGGGCCAACATAGGAGATCCAATTTTTTTCCAAACCGAAGCAGACATGATCATACAGGTGGATGCCCCCTCATCAATAATACACCAAGACATGTTAGCGTTCTAGATTTTGACTAGGATTTGGAAAGCGACGAAAGCAGGAAGGGAAGGATGGTCTGATTGACGGGCGTAAAAAAAAATCAATTGGTCATCAGTAGGATCTATAGTGCCCATGGCCGATAGTATAGCTTTCCTTTTGGAAGGGCACGATTGAAGGAGCTCCAGTGTTGAAATGGCAGCAGGAGACTGTGCCAAATCATCTACTATGCTATACAAATGAGCATCTTGACCAGAAACAACATTTCGACGTAATGGGCCCTTAGGAATATTGGTATGAACCTCAAATTTAGGCTGAGGGATCTGCAAGGGACCATTGGGTGTTGAAAGAGGCTCTGTAGAACCTGAAGAACGTGACTCGGGAATGGACGAAGCAGGAGGCATGGGGTACTGATGAGACCGAGTTTGAAGGTTAAGGTCAATGGTTAGAGGTTGATCAGAGTTCATCATGATAATCTGGTAATCGGACGAACTAGAAGGTGAAGGTTGAGTGGCCCCTTGTCCATTAGGTGGTTGGGTAGCCACTAATCCTTGTTGGGGAAAGGGATTGGTAAACACATCCGGTTTGGTAGAGGCCACATTGGGGGGATCAGTAGGGGAGGCATGCTGTCTGCACAATGTGGCTTGAGACTCCCACATCTTCTGCATCTGTGGTAAGAGGGAACAATCATGAGTGTAATGACTGTAAACACCGCAACACGAACAAGGCCTATTTGTACAAAGAGGCCTGTCTAGATTGGGCTGAGTGCCCTACTGCTGGTTAGCAGTGTTAGAGTCAATACCTGAAGGATTGGGTCCACGATTACCAGGGGAAGATTGATTTTGGTTTCCTTTCCTCTTTCTTTGAGAAGAAGGAGGATTAGACGTGCCCTGCTGTGCAAATACTTTCCCCGGAGGGGGTGGTAGTTACTGTTGCTGGGGTTGAGAGGGCAAGGGAGGTGGAGGTGCAAATGTCGGAGGAGCTGGGGCACTAGGTTGTGGATAAGAATAATGGTTAGGTTGGGAAACATTGAGGTAAGCAGGGGGTTGGGCAAAAAGAGGAGGCATGCCATATCCTGGATACATGCTACTTGGAGGGGGAAAAGTGCTGGATGTGCTGGCTCCTCCTGGAGGGAGACAATAGCCCATAGGAGGTTGAGTGTACAGATGTGAAAGATATCCAACAATACCGTCGGTAGAATGAGATGCCCCCGAGGTGTTAGTGCCATCGGGTCTTGGGAGGTCAGGAAGGACGGTATAAACATAACCAGACTGAGCATAGATGAGGTCATATTTCAAGGCTATTTGGAGAGCAACTTCTTCAGTTTGAGGGAACTGGGATGAGACATATTTGCCGATGGCAGGTAAGAGGGATCTAAGGAACTAGTCCATGTAGACCTGATCTTCAAAGGTAGGAGCTCGACATAAGCTCTTTCTTCTCTGCCATTTTTAGACATGATCGGAAACGCGGGTCACAGGCAACTGACGGAAAGAAGTCAAGAGTTCAATACCAGTGTCATATCGGAGAGGGAGCTGGAAACAAGATAAGAAGGCTCGGGCAATGGTCGCAAAGGTGGTATGGGAAGAGGCGGTCTAATCAACATACCACTTAGAAGCTTCGCTTGTAAGTGTGCGTTGGAACAATATAAGATAGATGGAATCATTAGTAATGGAATTGGATGAACACCACATGTGGAAAGATCGGATATGGTTGGAGCGATCTTCTCCAGCAAGGCCTTCGAACTTGGGAATGTCGGAGGGGAGCTTGGTGGGCATAGAAGGCCAACCAACATCATGGAAGATAGGATCATTGATCAATTGATTGAAATCGGGGAGACTGAGACCTGCCATATAGGGGAGCAGAGGGACAATTGAGGTAGTTCCCGTGGTGGTTCCACTAGTAACATTCCCAACATTAGGGTCGGGGTTGCTGCTAGCATTAGGCCCTGGACCAGACATGGTGAAGGTAACAGGGGGAGAACCAAAAGTAGGGGGAGGACCCAAAGAATCAGAAGAGGATTCAGAGTGCAGACTCAGGGGAGGACTAACTCGACGACGGCGGGAAGGAGCAAGTTGACCAACCGGAAACTGAGGGTGAAGGCCAAGAAGTCTGTAGGATATATGCCTTGGGGGCGCAATGATGACGACACAAAGGGAAGAAGAAAGACCAACAAGGGCAAGGAGGTGCAGAATCAAGTGATTACAATGTCGAAACAAGGGCAAAGAGGTGCAGTGTCAATTGATTTTAGAGTCTTTTCCTAGTGGTGTTAACCAAGCTCTATTTCGCTTAGGGTCAGTGTGTGGCATGTCTTAATTTTAATTTTTAAACCCAAACATTTTGAGAGTAAAAGAAAAAAGTGTGCTATGTAACTAAAAATAAATCTGCAGATAACAATATATAAAACATAAAATTAACTTCTAACAATGCATCAATCTAACCCAAGAAGGCAGGTCTCTCAAAACTAGTCTAAAAGAGGGAAAAAATCTAGTCAAAAAACACTAAAAGTGGCCAATAGATCTAAGGTCAAGAGGGACAGGGATCTAAAGGATAAATATACTAGAAAGAGGTGCAGAGAATAGCAAAGAGACGAAGGCAAGGTTGCTGCAAAAAAGGAGGAAATCAGCTAAAGGGAAAAGGGACAAGGCAGTGACCCTAGAGGCAAACCAAAGCAAAACTATATGAGGTGATTTGAAAGGGAGAAGAGCTGATCTAAAAGGAATCTGAAGAGGAGGGATCAGATCTGGAAAAGAGATGGTTGAAACTCTGAAAAATTAGACACTTGCAACAACTAGAAACTCTTCCACAAAAGGTGGAGGGTACTAAAGCCCTAAGGGGCTAGATTCCCACTTAGTTGAGTAAAACAGATCAGAAAAAAGTCTAAACGGGCTGAGACAGAGGCTGGAAAACCCTGACAAAAGCTTCAGGCAAACCTAGAAAAATTACTGAAAAATTTGGAGAAAAAAGTGCAGGTCACAGGTTCTGACCTATTTTCTGTCCAGGTCATAGATTCTGGGCTGAAAAGTGTGTCCTGTAGTCCAGGTCGCAGGTTCTGGGCCAAAAAGTGTGACCTGCAGCTCCGGGTGTCTCGGCGGTAGATTTCATAAAACGTTGTCGTCTTAGTTGCGGCTAATGTCTGTTACCTGCGCAATAGGGCTAGAAGCACACGGAAGTTAGAAATTTTAATGTTTGAGGGTTTTATAAGTGAAAAACAACATAAAAATAGAAAAAAAAAAGCTGAAAAGAAACCCTAGAGTCTAAAGTAGCTGGATATGTAGGAATATGAAAAACGACAACGATCGTAATTGAAAACCCGTGTGGAGTTGCCAATTGTTATTATGAATCTTTTGTTGAAGTGTACGAAAAAATACCACTTTAGCTACGCATAAATTATAGCCCTAACATCAAATATGGTTGCCAACATCTTCAGATCTGCAGTTAGTTGATCAAGACAAATGTTGCACAAATCCAGATCTATGCATAAAAAGACATTACGCAGTGAAAATAAGGTTTTGCTCCATACATCCAATAGACAAGACAAGAACAATATTTTTGAAATAATTTTATATTAAGGGCACCTGAGAGGAAAACAAGAAAGGTGTTTCCAATTCTCCTCAATGGGATGGGTTCTTGAAAGTCCTCAGCACTTTAGATCTATCATTTCTCTCTCTTGTTGGTGTAGAAAACCCAGACAAACATAGAACTCAAAGGGAGCTCACAAAGTGAAATAATAGAAAATTTGACAATGATAATGGCTCAAAGTCAGACCAAGAGCATAGATCCAGAGTGATCTAATAGGCAACAAAAGGTGAATAATGGTAGGAAAAACCCTCCTATTTATAACAAAATATTGGGTCATTCTAGATCTTGGTGCATGATTAAAATAATATTAACCAAATCTAGATCCACCTTTTATGGAATATTTTATTATATTTGTTAGAGGGAAAAGGCATTTGACTTGGGTCAAATCCCTTTATTTGTAAATAATAAATAAATAAATGATTTATTTATTATTTTAAGGAAGTGGTTGAATGATAATTAAATAAATAATGATTTATTTAACTATCTATAAATGATTTAGTCATATTTAACAAGGAATATTATTTAAATAAGATTTAAATAATTATTCCTAGAAAATAAGAAGATAAATAAGGATTTATCTAATTAATTTCCTGGTTTTGGGTTAAATATGACCAGGAATAATAACTAAATTATTATTTAATTAATTATTCCATGAGGAAAACCAAACAAATATAGATTTGTTTAATATTTCCCCTTGGGGTTTCCTGTTTAGACCATAAACAACCTAATAAATTTGTTTTATTAAGTTATTTTACATAGTGAAAGCAATTTTACTTAGGGTAAAATTGGTCTTACATGGTGTACTTGGGTCCATCTAATGATAATAGGTTAGATGACCAAAAAATGGTGTAACAATGGCCCGTTGGAAAACCTACTAAGTCTAATTTCTGAATATACCTTTGGTTTTTTTATTGAGCCTATATAACTTGTCCAAAGATTCAAATTCCCAACACTGCTCTGAGCGTAGTGCCAAGCTTGAAAATAAGGCAGAAAGGTAAAAAAGGTGTTTTTTGACCTTTTGAGGGGTCAAAAGTGGTCCAAATGCTCTGAAAATTGGTGAGAATAGTGTAATAGCCATGAGAAATCCAAAAAATGTAAATTTTTACCTCTAAGGATTCCTGAGGGAAAAGCATAGCGCCAGTGATGCTGCACTTATAGGCCTTCAAATTCTCAAAAAACCAAAACTTGTCAAAGTTTCCTCAAATTTGGTTGATGTCTCCCTTATGGAGTTTTATAGACCTGTAGAGAAGCTTGTCCGAATATTCCAAGGTTATCTTGGTCTTTTTCGCCTTTTAGTGCTTGAATTTCAATGAGGACCTCTTTGAGCTTGGCACTAGTGAGTTTGTTTTTCAAGGCATAGTGTTTGGCCATCTTTTTCTAGAAGCCTAGGTATATTTTCATCTTGTTCATGTACTTGTGCTCATTCTTTTAATAATAAATGATGTATTGTGCCATGCCAAGTCTCCTTTTTAGGTCTTTAATCTCTGCATTTTTGCTTTGAAGTAGTATGCTATTGGCCCTCTCCTTGTCTTCACTTTAACTCTCTAGGTCAATGATGCCAAGTTCTTGTTTAAGCTCTTTCTTACCTTTCCTACTTATTTTCACCTTTTTTTTTCCTTTTTCAAGCTTTTGAGTTGAGGTGGATGGCTTGGTCCCTTGCCTTTTTTAGGCAGCAAACACAGGCCTTGGGCCTCTTTGATAGGTCATTGAAAGAGGTGTGATTGTGGCTTGGTTGGTGTCTTGATCATAGTTGTGGTCCTTTCTATTGTCATAACCCTCTTCATTTTCATCATTAGTATCATCACTCATTATGTTTCCTGTTTCAGCGCTATACTCTTTGTTCTCAACATCATCACCACTTTCAATCTATGCTCTATTTTCTACATTGTTATTTTGGTATTCATTATATCTTCTTTCCTCTTTATCTTCTACACTGTCAAAATCCTCATTATCACTATTTAGCTTAGTGTTATAATGACTGTCATGACTATTTTCATGACTGTCATGACTGTTTTATTCCTTGTTGTGTTGTCCTCCACTGTCTTCTTTATTATTTGTCTCTTTGTCACTGTTGACCTCTTTGTCACTGTGGTTTGCTTCATTATCTGTCCCTGTCTCTCCATCATCATTTGCCTTGGTTTCTTCATCATCCTAATAATCATTATCATTTCCTTCTTTTCACAAATCATCATCACTCTTATCATCCTCACTGATTTCATCATCTTCACTGTTATCACTTTGTTCATCATCATCACCCTCCTCTATTTCCATATCTTCTGCCTCTTATGGGATCAACTGATCATTTCCTTCACCTTCACCCTAGTTTGACTCATGGTCATTTTCACCCTCATTCTCATTTGATTCTTCATTTCCACTTCCTTCTTCATTTGATGCATCAAGAGAAGGGGAGGAAAGGAGGTTTTCTTGAGGTGAGGACACTTGTGTAGATGATGAGGGAAAGTTTGGTTGACGAGGAGGATGTTGACTTGTGAAGAGTTCATGGGCTATGAATACCTAACAAGGTATGCCCTTCTGTTCCAACTGATGTAGGACCACCATCGTGATCAAGGAGTGGTGGAAAAAACTCTGCATTTTTTGGGCATAACGTATCCTCCGGACAATAGAAGACATTTTGTCAATGCTCCTATACAAGTAGTAAGGCAAATGAAGCACTTTAACATTGGTAAAATGCATGAGGAATCTAACATGGTAGGAATAAAGTATGGAGTACCTCCCCTCACAGGTGAAGTACTTCATGATAACCGTCATCAATGGTGCAAACATCTATTTCAGATGTGAGAAAGGGAAAATTTCCTTGCAGCCTTCTCTGTACTTAGTTTTGACAAAAGGATCATAATAGCTCATGTTTAATATTTCCTTCTTGAACCACTTTTCACCAACAGCAGGGATACCTGTAGCATTAGAGATGGCATCTGTTGATAGTTCAAAGTTCGCTCCTACAAGGCTTGATTATTTGTTGCGCAGGTTAATAATGAAAAGCCTTGTAAGCTTTGGGTGGCTTTGCACTTGCTTGACTCTCTCACAAAATTGGAAACACCCTACATTCTGGAAACATGAGAGGATCATGAGAAATGAGGTGATATCCACTATGATATGGGGTTCAAATATGTTCACCTTCCCTTCCTTGTGGTTTGGCCTCATAGGCCCTTGGCCTCTTTCACTGCTGCTACCATTTTCTGCTCCTGACATGGTGATTAGGGATGTTTTTGGACAAAATTGGGCAAGAGGAATAAAATGAAAATGATGGTGGCCAGCTCTTGCAAATGAGTGATGTGGAGATTAGGTTTATGACTGAGTGCTTTTAAGCTTAATGAGGGCCTTTACATGAAATTATTTGTGATTACCCTAGTTCACTCACCTTCAATTGAAAATCAATTGATTAGAGGTTAAAAACAGAGTTTTTCTTGTCATGATGACCTAGGGCTTGCAAATACTAGGGTTTAGTCATTCTTTTAACCTACCAAATGATAAAAATTAATTGGAGGGCAAGGAGGAAAAGCCACCTACCAAATCAGCTGATCCAGGTGGATATTGGTGGTCACCTACCTATTCCACTTGGGGCTCCACCATTGTCTATTTCCGTTTTTCAGTTTCGGCATAGTTTACTATTTTTAGCAGTTTTTTGGGTCCTAAACTTCTGGAGCCGTTTTGAGGCCCTAAACGACGTTTTTTTGGAAAACGGAGGGCAACATGGGTCCATGGACCGATGTTTCCCATTCCAAATTTGTAGTCCTCAGATAGATCTTTCTAACGAGGTATGGTATGCATCAAACGGAGATCGTATGCCAAAGTTACACCCCTGGGAAGTTGAAACACCAATTTACCCAAACGGGGCCCATAGTTTTGGCGCTTCATCTCCTAGGGTTAGGATTTTGGCTGTTTAGGATTTCCCATTGTTTCTAAATGATAAATAGGCCCTCGAGCCTCATTGTAACACAGTTCAGAGGCCTGTAGCCGCCACATCTCTTCTCAGAGATAGCTACCAGTGCCCTAGCTAGTTTTATTTCCATTCTGTCTGTAAGCAAATTTCAGTTCTTTGATATTAATGAAATGAAGTGTTATTTCAGCTGCATCTCT
>JAXQQM020063384.1:0-56313 GCA_034641835.2 Pinus albicaulis | reverse complement strand
TTGATCATGGCGCTGTTTGTACTTCGCATTGGCTCTGTCTAATATCTCATGAACCTGTTGGCGGATGTGTTGAATGCGCTCGATGAAGCTACTTGCTTTGTCAACTTCAGACTGGACATGAGCTGAATCGGCCTGAGCAGCTGCAAACGGCATGGCTATGTCAATGGGACATAGTGGTTGGAATCCCAAGCCCACATGAAAGGGGCTATGGCCAATTGAACTGTGGAGAGCCCGGTTATAACTGTGTTGTACATAGGGGAGGCTCTCGTCCCATGTGCGTGGATGCTTTGAGTTGTACATGCGCAGAATGTGTACAATCATTCTGTTGACGACCTCTGTCTGGCCATCTGTTTGGGGATGGAAAGCTGTGGACTTGATGAGCTTTGTGTCCAACATTGACCAGAGGCTGGACCAAAATGTGCTGAGGAACCTGCTATCTCGATCTGATATGATAGACTGTGGGATCCCAAAGTGCACCCACCCTCGTTCAAAGAAGAGTTTAGCAGTGGCTTCTGCTGTGATATTCTTCTTACAGGCCGCCATGATGGCCATCTTCGAGAATCTGTCAACGACCACGAAAACACAGTCATTTCCATTCTTAGTAGAAGGCAGGCCCGGCATGTAATCCATGGAGATGGATTCCCACGGTCGACTAGGGGTAGGTAGTGGAGTATATAGGCCTTGCTTCTTGATGGTCGGTTTGGCAATGGCACAAGCAGTGCAAGATCTGATGTGCTTCTCGACATCCTTTTGAAGGTTCGGCCAATAGAAATACTTCTGTAGTATTGCTACTGTTTTCTCGACCCCGAAATGCCCAGCGACTCGACTGTAGTGTGCTTCCCATATCATCTTGGCACGCTCGCTTGAAGGAACACAAAGGTGTCCCAGGTGACATAAAAGTGCATCTTGGAGGTGAAAATTTGGAACTTGCGTGCCCCCCAAGAGTGCCTTGTAAGTGTGGCCGAATTCTGGGTCACTCTCATAGAGAAGCGGCCAATCAGAAGTCTCGTGCCCACAAGAGTTGAGAACGGTGGTGAGCGCCACGATTGGTGGTCGGCTGAGGCAGTCTGCAACATTATTGGTGCTACCCTTCTTGTACTTGATGTTCAAATGAAACTGTTGCAGATATGTGGACCACTTCTGATGGCGATCATTCTGCAACTTCCCTTGTGTCTGTATGAACTGCAGGGGTCGGTGGTCTGTGTGGATGATTGTTTCCTTCCCAAAAATGTAATGCTTCCATTGTCGACAGGCTTGCACAATGGAATACATTTCTTTGTCATAGGTGGGATACTTGCGAACTGTCTCAGACAATGTCTCGCTGTGATATGCCACTGGATGTCCCTGTTGAGTAAGAACTGCCCCAATAGCATAGTCGGAGGCATCTGTCTCGATCTCAAATGGCTGTTGCAAGTCTGGTAAAGTGAGCACTGGGGCAGAACAGAGGCGGTTTTTCAGTTCTGTGAACGCCTTCTGTTGAGGTTCCGACCAAAAAAATTTTGCTCTCGCTCCTCCCTTGGTGACTTGACTCAGGGGCCAAGTGATATGAGAGAATCCCAACACGAACCTCCGATAGAAATTAGCAAGACCCAGAAAGCTGCGAAGCTCTGTTATAGTGGTTGGGGCTGGCCAATCCTGAATGACTTGGATCTTGGCTGGATCCACATGCACCCCCTTTCATCAATAATGTATCCCAGATATTGAACCTGGGTCATGCCAAAAGTGCACTTCTCCAAATTGGCACACAACTTGTGTTGTTGCAGTGTTTGGAGGACTTGTCGGATGTGGTGAAGGTGCTCTTCCCAAGTCTGGCTGAAGATCAGAATGTCATCCAAGTACACCACTACAAATGAGTTGGTGAATGGCCGCAAGATGTCATCCATCATCCTCATGAAGGTTGCGGGAGCATTTGTCAACCCGAAAGGCATGACCAACCATTCAAAAAGGCCTTCCTTAGCTTTGAAGGCAGTCTTCCACACATCAGAGGGTTCAATTGGTACCTGGTGATACCCAGACTTCAGGTCGATCTTACTGAAATATTTTTCACCTTGGAGTTGGTCTAGAAGGTCATCAATCCGTGGGATTGGGTACCTATTCCGGACAGTGATCTTGTTCAGCGCCCGATAGTCAATACAGAGTCTCCACGTCCCATCCTTCTTTTGTACCAACACGATCGGGCTCCCACAAGGCGATGAACTTGGTCTGATGTGACCTTTCTGCAACAGCTCCTGAATCTGCCTCTTGATTTCATCATTTTCCAGAACAGAGCGTCGATAGATCGGTCCATTGGGTAGTGGCGCACCTGGGGTCAGATCAATCGGGTGCTTGACCTGGCAGTGCAGAGGAACCCCTGTGGGTGAGGTGAAGATGTCCCAGTACTCCTCCACGACCTTATCCATTTGTTGTTGTCGTGCAGAGGGGCCCTGTCTGGAGGTCGTGGCCACAGTCTTCTTCTTGCCCTGGGGGCGGATCATCAGAAAAACGAATTTCCTGGTTTGGGAAATGAGCTTACTACATTGTTTTGCGGTAACCAAAGAGATAGTCGTAGGAGGTGGTACCTCTGGTATCCTGTACAACTTATTTCCCAAAGTAATAATAACAGCACGAGGTCGAGACTCATACACAGCATGACGATTCCACAAGTATGGTTGTCCTAATAATACATGAGAAACATCAATAGGAGCAACATCACATAATACCTCATCCGTGAAGGGCTTGATGCTATAGGGAAGGCGACACTGCTGGCTGACGCGGAGATCTCGTCCTTGGTGAAGCCACCCGATGGTGTATGGATGTGGGTGAGCTGTGGTCGGCAAGCCCAGCCGCTTCACGGCGTCTGCTGAAATGAGGTTCTTTTGGCTCCCATTGTCGACAATGAACTGTACAGGGGAGCCCTTTACCCACATCTGGGAGTGGAAGAGACGTTCCTCCTCCTCTGGATCTTCCGGTTCCTCCTTCTGGACCTTTGTAGTGGCAACGGTGGCGTTGGGCTCCGCATCAATAATCTGTTTCCCTTTTTCATTCCCCGTTTCAGGTTCTGATTCGGAGTCAGAGCATGCATCTGACTCAGAAGCCCTCATCTCGGCCACTAGCGACTGCTTGGCCCGACACTCACTTGTGTTGTGAGTGGAGCTCTTATGGAACTCACACCACTTTCCGTGTCCTTCTTTGGCTTTGCGGTGCTGTTCTTTTCTTGTGGCTTCGATGAGTTGTCTTTAGCCACCATGTCTTGGCTCGGTCCTTTGTTCTGCGGTTTGGAAGCACCTTTCCCTTGCTTTTTATTCGCAGATCCAAAGTCTCGCTTCTTCTGCTTGAATTTCTGCTCAATCTTGGCAGCATACCGGTATGCCGTACCAAGCGAGGAGATGTCAAGGAACTCCATTTCCTCCTGAATGTATTTGTGCAGACAGTTGCGATACTTTAGCACCAAATGTTTCTCTGAATCTTTGATACCCAACTTTGTGCGCAGGGTATGGAACAGATTCGTCAGCTCATGCACATCTTGATCCCTTTGTTGTCGCGGCGTGGTCCATTGTATGTACTTGTCCTCATAGCTCCCCACGGGATAGTATTGTTCCTTGATGGCGTCTCGGAAAGAATTCCAAGTTGGTACGGCCGAGAACAGAGAGGGTTCTGTCTGGTCCTTGTTCTCACAGTAGGTTTCCCACCAGTCCTTAACATGGGGGGTAGCTTTGAGGAGTGCAAAATAATCTTCTCCCGGTCTGAAAAGTCATGAACCGAGAAATATCCTTCTAACAGATTCAACCATCTATCTACGGCATCTGCGTCTATTTGACCCTCAAATATGGGAATGTCAAAATTTACTTGTACCTTAAAAGGGAGTCGCAACTCCAGAGTGGCTACTGGATGCAGATGCGCCGCCGGTGGGCAGCCGTTGAAGGATCTGAGCAAAGCTATCCATCATCGCGTTCCTTTGTTTTTTGAGGGCCTCCTCGAGCAATATTTTGATAGGATCTCCTGCTCCCTCATCTTTCTTTTCGTCCCCCATGGGCGTCCGTCGAGGTTTGCGAGGCTGATCTTGCAAAGGTTCCACCAGATCAAGCCCTAGCTCCTTATACCCCGACCTCGTTGGGGACATGCACAGAAGGATCGAGAAAAAGCAGACCGCTCTGATACCACTGATCCGGATTTATGCAGGAACGCAACAGAATAAACACATAACCATAAATACAGAGATGCAGCGGAAATAACACTTCATTTCATTAATATCAAAGAGCTGAAATTTGCTTACAGACAATGGAAATAAAACTAGCTAGGGTACTGGTAGCTATCTCTGAGAAGAGATGTGGTGGCTACAGACCTCTGAACTGCTTTACAATGAGGCGCGAGGGCCTATTTATTATTGAGAAACAATGGAGAACCCTAAACATCCCAAAAACCTAACCCTAGGAGATGACGCGCCAAAACTATGGGCCCCGTTTGGGTAAATTGGTGTTTCAACTTCCCAGGGACGTAACTTTGGCATACTATCTCCGTTTGACGCATATGATACATCATTAAAAAGCTCTATCCGAGGACTACAGCTGTCGGGACGAATTTTATCAGAAAATTCGCTGGCGCTTTCGTACCCAAAAAACGTTTAGGGCCTCAAAACGGCTCCGGAAGTTCAGGACCCGAAAAACTGCTAAAAATAGTAAGTTATGCCAAAACGGAAAAACTGAAAGAGACAATGGTGGGGGCCCAAGTGGAATAGGCGGGTGGCCACCAATATCCACCTGGATCACATGTTTCCTTGGTAAATGGAATCTTCATCATTTTTGACTTGACTTTTCCACTTGTGAATTTCCACCCCATTTTTTGAGTATTTTTCACTTGGACAGAATTTTATTTTCTCCCAATTATTGTTTTCCGGCTAATGATTTGCCAGTTTTTGCCAAAAAATGGAAAAAAATGGGTTTTGAGGGGTAAATACACATTTTTTACCTTCTAAGTGTGTCTAGATAGAAAGTTGAGGTGTAGAGGTCTAATCTTGAGTACTCGTACCCCCTACAACTTCTATAGACAACACTTTTTACATTTACATAAAAAAACTATTAAAAAATCCATTAAGCGGGAAATTTTTAACAATTAAAAATTGACCCTTAGACTGAACCAAATTCCGAAACAAACTTTAGAGATGATCTAGTATGGTAATATACATCGACTCTAGACACTAGAACTCACCTAAGACTCTACCATCAAGCCACACTCCAACTTTGGGGTATATCTGGGAGAAAAACTCAATTAATTATTTAGTGTTAAGAGACACAAATAATTAGCCAAGGAACAAAAACTCCCTAGAGTGAACTCGCTAATGAAGTCCTAAGCTACCTAGGCCTGTTACATGACTCTTTTTCGTCATACTTTAATCATTTTTACAATGTCTCTGCAGGGCTGCGGAATCTGATATGCAGAACGATGAGAAAAAGAAGATGAAGTCTGGAATTCTGACTGATCTGATGATGTAGAAATGCTTCAACTGTACTTTGATCATGGATTCTTTGCCAAATCTTCTAGTGCAACTTTAGTGGTCAACAAGACCAACACTTCCTACAATGCCAGGGCTTGAACAATAATTTTGTATTTGGTTTAATGTATAAATATTTGCCAAAAATGGCATAAGCAGCTACATAGATTCTGCATCAAAATTTAGCTTCAGCTCTCTTTTTCTTATTAGGATACAAATTTATTGACTGCTCATTGGATCCTTATGGCCTTTCCGTTGCTGGTAGTAAGCACCCTCTCTTTCATGGTGGTAAGCAGTTCTTATTTTTAAGGGGTTTTATGCAGTGTTGCTTGACCAATTTTTGTGTTCTAGCTTCTGCCTGAACATTTGCCCCTATTTATTTTAATCAGTTTCTCCTTAAGTACCCCTTTACGAACCCCAAATGTCGTCTTGTATTTGTGAATAACTGTAGATATGATAATGCAAACTTAGAGTCTTATTCTTCGTTGTACTATAAAATTAAAATATATTTTTATAGTCTGAGAGTCAAAATATAAATTCTAGATAGGGGATCATAAGTTTACTCATACAGCAGTTTGAAATTGATTGAATACATTCCTGCATGGTAATTAATAATTGTCTTAATTCATCTGTTTGTTGTTGCAATCTTTACAGTTGTTGATGATTTGTTTTACTTGAAGCTGTACTTTTTAGTTGTAATAGAACATATACAGCAATCTCTATTGATTACGTCTTTATGTCTTATTTGTAAAAGATGGTTATTGTCAACAAATTAATGTACACTCTAAGTTCTCGTGTAAACTATATTTCTGATTTTCTGCAAGAAAAGTTGACGTATCTTGAAGAATATCTGAAAAAAGTATTCTTTGCAGGAAGACTTCGAAAATTTATGGTCGGCATGTCCATGGGATGAAGATTTGACATATGCCAAATCTGTTTGTGATGAGGTTTTTACTTCTCCTGGTATTTTACTGTAATTGGATGTGTTCTTTCTTTATATTACTGCAATTACCTCATGTGAATGATTGTTTATCAGGATTAATTTTTCAGTTGGTCATTCTTTTATCATGGTGGTTCTTTAGCTAATTAACAAACTCTTTGTTCTTTAATAAAAATGCTTCAAATTTTTTATTAACATTGTAACATTCTCTTTTTCCAGCTTTACCTTACATTGGGTGGTTTGGTACTCCTAGCTTATGGAATGTCTTATACGTAATTACATTTGAAGATATTATTTTTATCACTGCTTTTTGTTGGCTGTTAGCTATGGCTACAAGGTAAATAAGTGCTTGCTTTTTGTTTGTTTGTTGGCTCTGGTGTATATTATAAGTAATCCATTTCAATTGTGCTTATTAACTCTGGTTCCGAGTTAAATAAGTTAATTCCTGCTTCTGTCTATTTGTTGGGTAAGGTGTGCATTTTACTAATGAGTCCTTGTCAGCAGGATAAGGTTCGTGAGAACTGTAACTAGTCCAAGGACATCTTTTCATAAAGTCGGATAAACAGTAAATCTGTCCTAGAAATATGTTTGCTTTTTACACATGTTTCCATGTCTCAACTATTTTACTTGATATTCTCAGTCACTAAGGAGGATTATTGCTAACCTTTTCTTTTCCACGTTTTCGAAACTAGCTGGCATTATCCTTTTTCGACAGCTTACACAGTTATAAATGCAATTAAGCATGTTTGGGTGCTATCAAATGATTGGTCAATTTTTACTGCCTGTTGCCATTGATTGATTTGAACTTGGAAACAGGAATCAATTTTAAAAATTCATAAATCGTATTATTTGGTCTTGATATAGTTTTCTATTCATCTATTTCAGATTTATGATTTTTTGTCATGTTTTAGGTCCAGTTTCAGTTCTATGGTTCATAACCGGTCCTTCCAATCTGGACAATACAAACATAGGATTGTGGAAATCAGTGCATTCTTAATGTGATAGAATAACTACTACTTTGAGCCCATTTTAGATTTTGTTAATTTTGAACTTGATGTCTTGAAAATCTTTAAGCAGCCTTTTGTTGATTCTCATGGCAGTAGTGTCCTGTTGTATAAGTCTAATAGACCCTGTTACCGCCCAGATTAGCATTCTTGGCAAAGTCATGGTCAAGGTGCTAGGGGGTAAGCAGACATGAGATATCTCCACTGTCACCTCAGCATGATTTCCTCTCACTTTAGGTAAACTCCTAGAAAGCCACGATTCACCAAAAAAAGACCAGTGACTATGTATGATGAACGTTAGGGGTTAATTGAAAGTCACTGCTAGGTCTGATGAATGAATACGAAACTCAAAAAATACAAACCAGCATGCGAAAGCTCACTCAAATTTCATAATAAATAGTTACCTTTGATACTCAAGAGTGAGGGAAGGGTATATACATCAAGTGAGATGATTTACCTTTGGTTGCCACTTGATTTTGTAACCTGATTTGGACTAGGTTGCTTCTTCCCTACACTTTCAGACCTACAAAATTTGCAAAAGACATAGATATCCCATATTTAAAGTGTCTTTCAAGCAAGACAAAAGTGTGCAAAAACACTAGGATGATCGATCCTTGTGTGCTTCAACTTGGGTACTGAAATAAGAGTGAAAATACAGCCCAAGAATAGTAAAAATGCAAGTAAATAGTAAGATACAACAACCTGATCCAAACTTGCATGAAATAGGGGGGCTAATCCCCCTAGGGTCAAAATTGGAAAACACCCTAAACAAGATGAAACTTTTGCAGCACTTAGGTTAGCTTAAATCATTTACAAATGTTAATAATATGCACTTAAAACATTTCAGAAATGAAACTAGGGCTTTAAAGGGTACGAAACAACCTCTTCCACAAAACCCTAGGCAAGGAGCCTTTCTAGTCCTTGAGAAGATATTGCTATAGCAAATTGTAAGAATTGTGGAGACACCTTCACACCCTCAAATGATGTCAGATAAACCTTGAAAACATAAAACAGGAGGGCTGTTTTTTCTTAGGCCCCTGTAGATTATCAATATGGCACAAATCCCAAGAAATTGTCTAGATAAAAAATATAATCTGTGAAATTTTTTCTAGAATGAAAGATTTTCAACAGTTTGCTTTTTATTTTTGACACTTAGATACTTTATTTTTCTATTTTTATGGAGGTGGTCCCTGTCCCACAAACAAGGGGATCTCATACACCAATTTGGTGTCTGGCTTGGTTATGACCTTATAAATAAATAAAAGATGAGAACTTGAATTTTGTAAAAATTGGTTGGTTGTTGTGTTAGGGCTTAAGTGCCTTATTTCCACTGGGGCAATTAGAGTCAAGATGATTGCCCCTCTTAAGTCGGTTGCTCAATGCTTATGGATTAGGGCAAAGAGATAGAATCATAGAAGTTAAATTACCTCTTTGTCTAATCAAGACAAGAAATGAAACCAAGCCTTACTACAAAGGATCCTCAAAGGGGAAAGTCTTCAAATATAAGTTCAACTGTGGAATGAAATATAATCAAAACTTTTGTTGAATAACCTCTAGGGTATGGCCCAACAAGGAGAATTAATTCACACGATCAAAGAAAAAGTGAGAGATTTACCTAGACTTCTCGCTGTAAGTGACAAAGTTGCCCTTCAAATGGATCAATCTTGGTAGCCTTGTAGTAGTCTTGAATTACAAAAAATTCTTTTGAAAAAATTATGTAGAATAGACAAGAAAAAGAGACTTCAAAATTGACACCGAAACTTCATGAAAATATTACATTATGGCAAAAATGATCTCCAAAATTCACAAAGATTTGGGAGCAAAGTGAGCTCCCTATTTATATATAAGGCTCTTAACATCTCTCCCTCTTTTGTTCCTTAGAAAATGCCTAATATACCTTAAAAAAGATTGAATTGTCATCCACAATAAACATGTAGACTAAGTCAGTAAAAAGGTTAACTTTTCATTGCTTGAAACCTTCATAAGAGAGGTGATGTGATCCTCCAAAGGGTGCAGTACCTTCGAAACAGCTCCAATAAAACCTTAAATAATGTTTATTAACCTTCAAAGAAGGCCCATGCCCCTACCACAACTCAAGGAATTTCCATGAAACATTAGAATAAGATAAGATAGGATACGATAATTTTGTTAATGTCCAACGAGTGGCCATAAAACAAATTGATGTCAAACATAAAAGGAGAGATGATTTGGCTTGAGTATGCAGTGTTTCCTTTGAAATTGACTTGAAATGAGTTGAAATAAATTTTAGATGCTTTCCAAGTGAGGAGGAGGTACAATCAATGTTATCAGAACCGAACCGGTTCTGAAAAACCGGCCGGTCCGACCGGTTTGGAGGCAAAACCGGTCCGAACCGGCCTTCCGAACCGGAAATGACCGGTTCGGTACTGAACCGGCCGGTTCCGTCACTGAACCGGTCGGTTCTGTACCGGTCCGGTTCGGACCGGTTCAGAGACCGGTTCCACCGGTTCACAAGCCTGGGCACTAAAAAACAAATTTTTTTTTTTTCTTAATTTTTTTTTTTAATTTTTAAAATTTTTTTTCTAAATTATTATTTTTCCTAATTAATAACACTACCCTAGCCCCCCCTAAAACTACTTAAACACCCCCACCCCCTCTATTTCCCTCACACTATTCATGGTAATGTTAAATTCTTAAAGTAAAAGTGACATTCTCCTTAATCTTCATTTTCATCCTTTTACTTAAATTTTTAACATTACCATGAAATGACTCTGGATGTTTGAGAGTGGTTCCGACCTCATTGAATTTCACATGGAGAAAGTAGAATTTTAGATCTCATTCAAAATCAAGCAGACTTATCAGTTTTTCAGGATTTCAGGATTGGGTTATTGCAATGTTTCCATCGAATTTTGTCATGTATTAGGGTATGGAACTCGTATTTAATCAAGAGCACCAATCCCTCTATGTACCTTGATGTTAGTGACATGGTTGTCAGACTCCTCTATCATGACCCTACTAAAAATGTACCCATCACTCAAACAAAACCTTGACTATCGAAGGTGATAGATAAATCTATGTTTAAATCAATGAATTAAGTATGAATTTGTCTAAAAAATATCTAATTTTTAATATATATATATATATTTTTAATAAAATAATATATAACGTATCGTATCCCAGAAGAATGCTGTTCCGGGGTCACCGTACCCGTATCCGATTCTTCGAATCCCCGTATCAGGTGACTTAGGGATTCTGATGATGATTGATGATTTGATCATATGTAGCTTGTAGTATTGTAGGCTATAGTATAATACTATGATCTAACATGTTATTTTGGACTATAAAGGCCTTTTAGAGCCTGTTTCTTGATGTTTGTTACATTTTTTGTTTAGCGATGTTTTGCACTAAGTGCTATTTTGGCTATCTGCACCTATATAATGAAAAATTTTGCATATTTGTGTTTAAATGGTTTGGATTAATATGGATGTACATGAATATATCTGGTTTTTCTTTAAAATATGAATATTTTATGTGTTTTTGGTAAACCGGTTTTTTTTCCGGTTTTTTTCCGGTTCCGGTCCGGTTCCGACCGGTTCCCGGTCCACAAGGTTTTCCGGTTCGATAACCGGTTCGGTTCCGATAACATTGGGTACAATGTTCCCCTCTTTAGGATTAATGTTCACTTGATTCGACTTTATGACCTCCAACGACTACATAAAGGCAGACGACTTCTTCATTTGGTCCAAACTTTGTTTGCTTTTGTGATTTAAGGTTTAATTTGCTTTCTTTTCTCTTCGATCTTGGTCCATGGGAATGTTCTTCACTTGATGTGACCCTTGCTTTGCTCTTAAGATGTGCCACATTGCGGGTCACATTTCATTTGGAGTTTGCAATTTATTGTGTCATAAAAAATTGGAAAAATATTAAAATACATTAAAAATGAAAACTTGTTTTATAGATAGGATTAATTGTGTTTTCAAAAGTTTTTTATTATAATCTCTTTCATGAGTGCCATTCAAATTTTCTTATTTTGTATTTATTATTTGGTATATCCCATTGGCATAATTTTTATCCTTGGTTGAACCATGAAAGATGGCTGCCAATGCGTTAGGCATCAATCATGTAGTATCTATTGAACAGGAAAGCCATTAAATGCAATTAAATGGAAGTTGTGGAATTGTGATGGAAATATGATGACGATTCTGATTACTTTAAGATTTTGATTTTCTATACAATTGCATTCTTAAGAAATGGTATGAAATCACACTAACTTCTGTATTTCTGGACTAGGTTGGCGTGGATCTGCAAGTTGTGCATTTAACTGATGAGTACTGGAAGAATGTGGTATATATTTTCATCCAATTGGCATATATAAATTATGAATTTGCTTAACATGCCTTTAATTGTGTGGATCTGGAAGATTAGCAATGCATTGATTGGATCTGATACACTAAGGCCTGCGAAATTCAGTTGGATTTCATTTCTTAACTGCATCCCTGTTTTTTTCTTTTTCTTTTTTTAGAAGAATGATTGTATTTATAGTAGCGAAATTGCTGCAGCCATATTGGTTGGCATACTAATACATCCAAATTACATATTTTTCAACGAAGAGTCTCGACTCTGAACAGATTCAAAATAACATCTTCACCATCTTTTGTTTTACTTACTATATTAAAATGCTATTCCTTATTACCCCTATATGGGTATGTTCTGACATAGACAGCTAGTAACAGACATATTTTGAAATACATATAATACTAAAAATATAACTAACTCAAGAAAGTTTGAGATTAGTATTTTGTAATGTCCTATTCTAATTAATTGCCCAAGGGAGGACAAAGTAGCCTATCCAACCTCGTAGGCTATAGTCATTTATAACCGGGGAAAGCTGTTATTCAATGTTAGTGGGGTAACATTGGGTAAATTGGGGTAATTGGAGGAAAACTTGTGAAAGAAACCAAATTTGGGGCAAAATGGAGGGAAACTTGTCAAGTTGTTAGCCCCTCAAATTAAAATTAGGAGAAGATACCCAAAAGGAATCTATAAAAATGAGAGAGGGGAATCATTTTCTCATCATGGATTGTTGAACTTTCTGATTTGTGAAAGGAGGCTCTTGAGGGTTTTAAGACTCCTTTCTTTCTGATTGGTTTTGGTGGTGAAAGATTCCACTCTAGCCAATCCCCTTCTCTCTACTTTGTTTAGCATAATTTTTCTAAGGCGCCTATCATTTGTTTTTGGCAATCAAGGGAGAACTTCTTAGGATTGGCTTGTTTGGGCAATGTTACCCACTGCTAGTGGATGACACCCATAGGAGAAAATTTTCATCCTGGATTGTCTTCAACTGGTAGCCAGCAGCCCCTAGATAGCTCGATGTGTCACCATCTTCGCCACCTAAGCTAGCCATTACGTGCCATCGCCCATTCTGTCATGATCGTATGTTTGAAGGTGGGCCTTTCTGTTAATTTTGGGCAACTAGGTCCAAACTCCATGTTGCATTGCTCATATGATGATGATTATATTTTTGTTGGATTCCTCTTTCAGAGAGGTGCAAGGTTGATTTAAAGATCATCTTGTTTGGATGAGCAGAACATATATTTTGATTTCCACACATGTGCAAGGTCAGCCAGATTTGTAATGTAGGATTGCAAGCCCAATAGATGTGTCACACACCCTCACTGATGGATATAAATTGGAGAGACCTGGAGATCATTTGCTCATCAACTCATCACACATTATCTCTTGTGATTTGATTGGTTCGATCAACCTTTGGAGGCCTCTTTCTCTCACATGTGTGGAGCTGAAGCTGGGAAAAGTACAAACTGTTTTTAGGGCTTTTTTGCTATGCGTTGACCAGCATTGACCGTGGTCAAAACTTGGAGTTTTGACCTCAACAAGTGCAGAAATTCCGATCTCTTGAGGCCGCATTATAGGGCACAAATATCGAGGAAAAGAGAGACCGTTGACTGAAGCCTAAATTTGCAGTGTTGCTTTTCTGCGTTGAATTTTCTTCTTGACTTTTCTTGTTGACCATCATTGACTTTTTGGAGCTGTCTTTGAGGGGTGTGTGTGACACTTGGAGGATTGGCTGATCTGATGTTGAGAAAGACTTTGCTGGTTAGTGCATCTTGTTGACTGCTATAACGCACACTACTCTCTATCTTTGCTGGACAAGAAGAATTGTAAATTCTGATCTATATTATTGGCTCGTGACTCGTCTTCTGTTGATCTATTATTATGTTCTATCAACATTTTACTTCCATGTTTATGTGATTGCTAAATTGTATTGGGCCTATAAGAAAGATTCAAGTAAAATTGCATTAAGCATAGAACATACCATGTCTATCTAAATTTAACATGGTATCAGAGCTAAGGTGAAGACAAAGCCCAATCTAGTGTGAAAAGCAATCATCGAAGAAGAAATCCTATCAAGGACCAATGGCCTCCTCAACCTATAAGGGTTTCAAATCTGATGATAAGTTGACTGACAAGTCTGATTATCATGCATGGAAGATGTCTTTGGATTTGGCATTAGAAGATCAAGATGTCATGGATTATGTGCAGGGGAAGATTCCTGAGCCTCCATCAAATGCACCTGCTGCCACAAAGACGAAGTATAGAAAAGGGGAAATCAAAGTAAAGATGATTATCAGGGATTCTATTCATAAGCACTTGGTTGGGCACATCTAAAGAGATGTATGATAAGCTGGTTAGCATGTTCATGGCTAGCAATGCTAATCAAGTTATTTTCATCAAGAATCAATTGAAGAATATCAAGAAGGGCAAAGATGAATCCATTCAATCCTATTTTGTGAGGCTCACTGAAATCAGGAACAACCTCCTAGCTATTGGAGAGGAAATCACTGCTCGAGAGATGGTTCTCATTGCGCTTGGAGGTCTCCCCCGTGATTGGTATGTATTCAATACCACTATTCTTAATAATACTGTGATTCCTGAGTTTGATGAAATATTGACGAGATGCACTCAGGAGGAGACAAGAATGATGGAGAGAGATCATCCCTCTAATGGAAATGGAGGTGATTCTACTGCCTTCGCCTCTCATGCAAAGAAGAGGAACAATGGTGGTCCAAGAAATCAAAACCATGGAAGAGCGGGGTCTAAAGGAAGGAAAGGAAGATGTTACACTTGTAACAAGTTTGGTCACTATGCAAGAGAGTGCCCCAATAGAAGGGACTCTCCCAGGGATCATGACAACAACAACTTCAGGGGGAATGGAAATTAAAGGAACGACAGGTTCAAAGGAAAAGGGAAGGCTCCCTTTGATCATAGTGGAAATGGGCAACCTTTCAAGAGGTCAAGAAATTCCAGGTACGATGAGTCTAATGTTGCTGATAATAAGAAAAATGAATTTATTCTTGTATCTGCCCTCTCTGCTGCATCTCCCCCCAATAGCCTGGATGTTTGGTTGATTGATAGTGGTGCTTCAAGGCACCTCGCTGGTTATAAAGAAGCCCTCTCTGATTTGAT
This sequence comes from Pinus albicaulis, assembly GCA_034641835.2. Taxonomy (NCBI): domain Eukaryota; kingdom Viridiplantae; phylum Streptophyta; class Pinopsida; order Pinales; family Pinaceae; genus Pinus; species Pinus albicaulis. The sequence goes on along the minus strand of JAXQQM020063384.1, from coordinate 41,438 downwards.
TGAGAAGGATACTAATTTGGAAATTATCCATGGAGATAATGCCACCTATCCCGTGAAAGGGACAAGGACTGTGACCCTCCATCTATTTTAAGGTCAAGTCCTCCACTTACAAAATCTGTTGTACGTACCTGATTTGAAGAAGAACCTTGTGTTTATTTCAACAATGGAAGACAAAGGATTCAAGGTGGCATTCGTTGATGGAAAGGTACGCATCTAGAAGAAGAACTTCAAAGAAGCTCTTACAATTGGTTTTAGAATTGATACACTCTACCAGGTTGGAGGAAGTCTGTTGGGGGCTATGTCATGTGATACAACTCTTCAAGCTGAGTTATGGCACCGGAGGTTTGCACACCTTCATTTCAAAGCCCTTCTCGAAGCAAGGAAGGTGGTGACAGGGATGCCCGAGTTTAAAGATGATCATGAAGGTATATGTCAGGGTTGTGCTTAAGGGAAGCATGTAAGGGGACCATTCCCCTCAAGTGTCACAAATACATTTGATATCTTGCAATTGATACATCCTGATTTATCTGGTATGCTGCCTGTGACATCCTTGGGATGTTCCTATTACATGACTTTTATAGATGACTTCTCTCGCAAGACCTGGATATATTTCTTGAAAAAGAAGGACGAAGCCTTCAAATGGTTTTGTACCTTCAAAGCCTTGGTGGAAAATCATATCGGGAAGAAAATCAAAATTTTGAGGACCGATAATGGGACAGAGTATGAGTCAAATGAGTTCAATGACTTTTGCAGAGAAGCTGGCATTAAGAGGGATACCACAACTGTGTATACTCCTGAGAAAAATGGTGTCGCTGAAAGAAAGAATAGGACCATTGTGGAAGCTGCTCGCGCCATGCTATATGACCAAGGTCATCCAAAGTTTCTATGGGGAGAAGCTGCGAACACTACTGTGTACGTTCAAAATAGATGCTCGCATTCCGCTCTGGACTCCAAGACTCTCGAAGAAGTTTTATCTGGTAAGAAACCTGATGTTTCTCATTTTAGAGTCTTTGGTAGTCCTGTTTATTTTCATGTATCGAAAGAAAAGAGAAGCAAGTTGGATGCTTCTGGAAAGAAGGGAATGTTTGTGGGCTACAGTGAAACTTCGAAGGCATATAGAGTCTATGTGCCTGGTCAAAGAGAAGTGGAGATATGCCACGATGTCACCTTCGATGAAGATGTTGCCCTTAAGAAAGTAAGAAATCTTCCGAGCTCAAAGGAAGACAAAGAAGAAGAAGAAGCTGGAAGGCAGGAAGAATCGAAGGATGAACCAATGCTCGATGTTGAAGGACCGATGGATCTTATTGATCCACCTCCTTCAAACAAGAAGAGACACTCATGGCTCAGGGACGCTCTCGAAGATGCCGAGAGACATATTGCCCCAAGGGGGACATTCCGTGAAAGCAAGAAGTTGAATAGATACCAAGGGTATCTAGCAACCATTAGTACAATTGTACAATTTGAGCCTGGATCATTTGAAGAAGTCGTAAAGCATCAAATTTGGAAGGATGCTATGCATGAAGAATATGAGTCCATTATGAAGAATGTTGTCTGGGAAGTGGTCTTGAGACCGGAGGACAAATATATTGTCACCTCGAAATGGCTCTTCAAGATCAAGCATGGAGCCGATGGAAGTGCTGAAAAGTACAAGGCAAGATTTGTTGCCCGAGTTCTCTCAAAAAGAAGGCATAGATTATGATGATATATTTGCACCTGTCGCTTGCTATACCACCATCAGATCTATTATTTCCCTTGCTGCCACGCGAGGATGGAGTCTCCATCAGATGGATGTGAAGACTACTTTTCTGCATGGTTCAATAAAGGAACAGGTTTATGTGGAGCAACCTCTGGGGTTCGAAGTCCAAGATAGAGACACCTATGTATGGAGTTTGAAGAAAGCCCTCTACGGGTTGAAGCAAGCCCCCAGGGCTTGGTATGAGAGGATAGATAGCTACTTGATGAAGTTGGGCTTCACTCGAAGTAATGCTGATCCAAACCTTTATTTTAAGGTTGACAGAGAAAGGCCTCTCATTCTAGTTCTTTATGTGGATGATCTGTTCCTGACAGGTGCTGACCCTCTCATTCATCAATGTAAGAGGGAGCTAGCTTCCGAGTTTGAGATGAAAGACCTAGGACTGATGCATTACTTCGTAGGCTTGGAGGTCTGGCAAAGGCCAGGCGAGATTTTCCTTTCTCAAGGAAAATATGTCGTGAAGTTGTTGGAGAGATTTGGTATGGTGGACAGTAAGTCTGTGTCGAGACTCGACACGAATGGAACTCAACTTTAAGAAGTTGTGTGGAAACGCTGCTGGGTCCGAGCTGGGAAATCCCACTGAGTATCGTCAACTCGTGGGGGCCTTGATGTTCTTAGTGAACTCCTGTTCGGACGTATGTTTTGCAGTGAACACTTTGAGTCAACATATGGTTGAGCCTCATCACATTCACTGGATTGGTGCTAAGAATCTATTGAGATATCTTCGGGGCACAATCAACCATGGGCTGAGATACACTATCTGGAGTTTGAGACTCCATGGATATATTGATGCTGATTGGGCTGGTAGTGTGGTGGATCGCAAGAGCACATCTGGATGTTGCTTCACCTTGGGTTCTGCTTCAATATCTTGGATGAGCAGGAAGCAGAAGTCAGTGGCTTTGAGCACCACTGAGGCCGAATACATTGCAACAAGTATGGCCTGTTGTGAAGCTGTTTGGTTGAGAAATCTCTTCAATGAGCTGTTTGGGCATGTTCTAGATGCCACTATTATCCTTTGTGATAACCAGAGTGGGATTTGTCTTTCAGAGAATCCCGTGTTCCATGATCGATCCAAGCATTTTGATATTAGGTACCATTTCATTTGGGATATGGTACAACGAGGCGCTGTAAGGCTCGATCACATTGGGACTGATGAGCAGGTCGCGGATATTCTCATGGAGCCCCTGGGGAAGGTCAAATTCTTACCTTTCCGTGAGAAGCTTGGAATCGTGGAAAGACCCTATTGTGAGGGTCCTACTTGAGTTGGACAATGAGCTTTGGGAGCTCCAGGGGGCTTGGGGATAGCTTCTTGGAGCTATAAGCACACGGGGCTAGGGTTGCCGAACCTTGTTGTGCTTCTGCCCAACCGTTATGATATTGAGTTGGTTCACCTCTCTTTGATCTATGCCCTGCACGGATCCTACCCATGGAGTTCCAGAATCATGGGAAGTACCTCTCATTTGGACAATCAGGTGGGAAATGTGGATAAAGACCAATAACAAGACCGATGAATGCATCAAAGATTGCTGTACTCTCTATGTCTAGGATGGCACGTGTCCAACACCTTGATCTAGGATAAAATCTGATGAGGTTCTTACCTCTAAACTGACTTCGGGTCAGTAAATTAACTTAGGGTTAGTATGAGACTCTTTTGAGTTCGAGAGACCTTTTAACCTCTAAGCTGACTTCGGGTCAGCAGAGCATGATGTCTTTGTGACTCACCTTTTTGTTCTATTTGCGAAGAAGAGCCAGCAAAGCAAGTTACGACAGGATGATGCAGGAGTGCAGGATGATATATGATAGTACACGATGGTACTGATCACTGGATGGCACTGGTGGACAGATGGAGTTCTCCCTAGTTTAGAGGGAGTGTTAATTTTGGGCGACTAGGTCCAAACTCCATGTTGCACTACTCATATGATGATGATTATATTTTTGTTAGATTCCTCTTTTGGAGAGGTGCAAGGTTGATCTAAAGATCATCTTGTTTGGATGAGCATAACATATATTTTGATTTTATTTTCCACACATGTGCAAGGTCGGCCAGATTTGTAATGTAGGCTTGCAAGCCCATTAGATGTGTCACACACCCTCACTGATGGATATAGACTGGAGAGAGTTGGAGATCATTTGCTCATCAACTCATCACACATTCTCTCTTGTGATCTGATTGGTTCGATCAGCGTTTGGAGGCGTCTTTCTCTCACACGTGCGGAGCTGAAGCTAGGAAAAAGTGCACACTGTTTTGCTGTGCGTTGACCGTGGTCAAAACTCCAAGTTTTGACCTCGAACAAGTGCAGAAATTCCGATCTCTTGAGGCTGCATTAGAGGGCATAAAGATCAAGGAAAGAGAGACCGTTGACCAAAGCCCAAATTTGTAGTGTTGACCTGCATTGAATTTTCCTGTTGACCAACGTTGACTTTTTGCGTCGACTTTTCCTGTTGACTAGTGTTGAATTTTTGGAGCTGTCTTTGAGGGGTGTGTGTGACACTTGGAGGATTGGCTGATCTGATGTTGAGAAAGACTTTGCTCGCTGGTGCATCCTGTTGACTGCCATAACGCACACTACTCTCTATCTTTGCTGGACAAGAAGAATTGTAAATTCTGCTCTATATTATTGGCTTGTCTTTTGTTGATCTATTATTATGTTCTATCAACATTTTACTTTCATGTTTATGTGATTGCTAAATTGTATCGGGCCTATAAGAAAGATTGAAGTAAAATTGCATTAAGCATAGAACATACCATGTCTATGTAAATTTAACACTTTCAATATCGAAGGTATGGCTTTTCATTATGTAATTGGGTATTTTTGCTTACTTATCATGGACATATTTGGACATGGATTAGCGGGGCAATTCAGCAGAAAAAATGGGCTTGGTCTGTACTCTTGTCCCCTTGTCCAACTTGGTGGTTAGTTTTGTATCCTAGTCCCGTGGGATCTCCTCTATTGGTTAATAACTTTAGGAGTGCCACTTCATGGGAAAACCCGATTTTGGTTGCGTGGTCCTGTTTCCCGACACCACATACATCACTCCCCTCCACTCATTATAACCCCTTTTCACATATTTCCCATCCGAGTCCACATTTCTCCATTAGGTCCACAAGGAGTTAGCCTCTCCTCCCCTTGTTCACACTTTGGGTCGAGCCTGGATTGATGCCCCGGAGGTTGATGCAACTAAAAATAAAGTTAAAAGCATAATTTGGCAACTTACAACAGGAAATGTACCATAAAATGCAAAAGATAGTTGGGACATAAAAAATTATCACGTGGGCAAAAACCAAACATGAGCTCTACACCTTTTCATGATTCATAACCATCACCCTGGTTCCTAGGGCAGCTTATGCTTGAGCCACAGTATCCTAGGTAAAAGACCCATGATTGTCTCAATCCCTGATGGGTGATGAACTGCCCAACCTTAAGGGGGTGTTCACTACTATATCATTTACATCATGCTCTCATTCCCTAGAGCCCCAAGCAATTATACAGGAAAAATCAATAAAAGGCGAAAGGCATATGAAGAAGGGTGGAAAAATAGAGGTCGGTGTAACTCATGTACCATGATTGCTCCCTCCTATATCTATAGTATATACACCCATGTGTGGGCTTCCCTCATTATTGTTGCCCTTGTACCATGGCATGTGGCTTGGAGCCTTCCCTGCTGCCCCACTCCATTCCATCATTATTTCATATGACACATGTCATATGACAAATATACCATGGCCCTATCACTCCCTTAAAAGTTGAAACCACCAAATAGGGTCCTTGATTATCCTCCCTCTTGAACCTGGAGACACTTGTACATTCTAAAGCCCAAAAAGGAAGGGCATGCCACTATGAAGTGTCCACTTGGTTCCATGATTTGTAAGCTCATTTACTCAATTGCACTAATGAACTGTTGTACTGGAAGGCGAGGAGACACATTGGATCTTATACAAGATTGTAGGTGGGTCTTCATCTTGGCGCTTGGTCTCCCTATACTTGGCAATTGACCAAGGGCCTAGATGGGGTTTTGTCTCACCTAGGGAGACAAGGGAGGGCTTGCACCATCATTACAGCCCTTATTGATGGAGCACAAGCTTGTTCGATTTAGTTGGAGACCCATGAGGCCATTTTTTGTGCCCCCACAACCACTTGGGACTCGGGAGCACCACAGGTTATTTGCTTGGAGATTAAGGGGCCATCCCCTCAATCAATGTTATTGGGGCCCTCTTATTCATTATGGCACATGAGGGACTTGATTTGGCCTTCCAACGGCCCTACTAGCTATTGTTCTATCATTTCAACCTTCTTGAGAGGCTTATTATTCATCTTTTAGAGCTATTTGAGTATAGTATTATTTGCACATTATTTTATTTTAGGGGCATTGTCAGACTAATTAGACATAATTCGAACCCCTAAGGCTCATATAAATACATGCGAGCCTCATTGTGTCATTCATCATCACTTGGATTGGATTTTTTCTCTCAAAAACAATTCAGACCTGCAATTGATGGATACATTTTGGTGTTTGGGTTATTGCTATCTTATCTTAGAGCTTCATGTTTGCAAAAGTGATGAATGGATATACTCTTTTTGTCATGTAAGTGCTCTTTCATGCAAATTTCTTGTTGTTTCATGTCTAATGTCTGGAATGCTATGTCACGATTTACTTGTGCCCTAAAAATTAATGAGAAATTATGAAACACTTGGAATCTTGATTCATTGCATATGTTATTCATCTTGTCAAAGAGAGCGAATGTTCCTAGGGGCAGGTTGTGTACCTCTTACCTTGAAACTCCATCAAATCTTGTAAATCGAAGTGTAAATTCCTCTTGTAACCTAACTAGTTCCTCTCTAAGCTAGCGAAGTTGTATCAAGGACTCCTTGGTAGAGCAAAAATCTCAAAATAAAAACTTATCTTGACTCCATTCATCCCAATTGGCCAGGCATTGATCCTTGTCCTTGGTGATCTCCCTAAACTTCATCTTTTCTCTTTCCTGCAATTTTCTGCCCTAACCCTAGACGGCTTTGCTAGGGCATTAAGCGAATTCCATTAGGGCTACCCTCTTGAGGAGTGAGTTAGTGAGGAACTGCGTTGGGGTGTCTTGTGCAAGCCTTCCAAATTTGAGGCCCATCCCACAATCAGAGTGTGAGAAATATCAAGCCCTAGTTCCAACTTCGGTTTGGTTTAGGTCTTCTTTGGTTAGTGGCATTTTGAAGGTCTCTTTACTAAAAAACTCGGTGGAAGTTAATTGTTCTTGTGACCTTCCTTTATCCTCTCTTGACCTAGACACTCTTAAAGATAATCCAAACCCTAGGTCAAGCTTGGACCTTCTCAAGGCTTCCTTTTGTGGCCCCACAACATAGTTTCTCCTTTATCTTACAAAGCCACTTAAGGAACCTTAATTCCTTGGAGAGTCTTAGGTCTAAGATACCCTCATAAGAGAATATCCCTATTCCCTAGGCCTAGGTCTCCATTTAAGCCTTTCTTGGGGAGTCGTTATCTTGATTTTGAAGGAAGGTCATATCTGGTCAACAAACAACCCCTTTTTCTGGCAGCGAATTCATTCAAGGTAGAGATCTAGGCAATGGTTTGTCTTTAAGGACTTTTCTGAGGATCAATTTAGGGTAACATATCACCTTGAGCTTAATCTTGAACTAGCAAACACCCTTGTTTAGGGTTTGATCTGTGGAAAGTACTTTTGAGGCAAATAAGGTGTTTTTCTATGGTTCTAGGGTGCTAAACTCCCCTGATTCACTCTCCATGTCACTGCGACCCATTTGAGTATTAGCTAAGCAAATGTAACAAACAAGGTTCGTATATGCAATGAAATATTTAAAATATCTGGAATATGTAAATATCCATTATAGGACAAATAATATATTTATATAAGAAAGTTGAATGTACAAGAGATATGATCTGATATGAGATGATTACAAATGAGGGCCCACTTATATACCTAGGCAGGTGCCCTTTCATGAACGGTCATGTCCTTTGGGACATGTCCCTTCAATAATTAATTATTAGTTAATTGATCATTATTTATGATTGTTATCATTTATATTATTATACTACTTTTATATATATCATATTCATAACATTGCTTTCCTCTTTAGAAAAGCTTTCAAGGCGTGTCTTTTGTATTGTAATCTATTCATATCTTTCAGAGTTCTTCGAGTTTTCTTCTTCGATGATACATGATGATAGGATCCTTTGAGTGATAAACAAAATTGTCGAACTGAGAAGGGATCTAACCATCCTAAATGAATCTTCTGTGGAACTTTGCAATTATTTGATAGCTGGGATAAATTGCTATTGTAAGTCTGGATTATGCATACATCAATATTCTTTGGAACATAAGTTTGTTGTTTCTGTTCTAAGTGATACAAATGTGATTGCTTGAGATGTTTACTCTTGTGATTCAAATGTCGATAAATAGTTCTCGTGATTTGATTTTCCCTTATCATGCTTGTGGCAGTTTCCCGATTTACTTAAAGTATTGATGTTGTTGAGTTGGTTACAGAATCCTCGCTTGGAATTTTCATTGTTTAAACTGCAACATTTGAATATGTTTTTACTTCAACTAATTTGTCATCTTCTTGAGTTGTGATTTGACTAGATCAGTGGTTTTTCCTTTTTCTTCAACTTCGATTGTTATGTCTGAAGACTTCGATATTTATTTCGTGATAAGTTCTTCTAATTTGTTTTTCAATGATTTCTTACCATTTTAAAGTTTCTTAATTTGAGTGAGTAGACTTTGATTATGATTTTTGAGATGTAAGAGTTCTTCAATTTCTGATTCATCAACCTTATTTTCAGTGTTTTGACGTTCAAGCTTTTCATCTTTTAAATCTCTAATTTGTTCCATTAACTTTTGATTAAGGGTTTTTGAGCGCAAATTTTCTTCTTCCTTTTCTGATAGATTCTCGTTGAATTTTTTCTTGAGACATTCTTTTTCTTCTTCTAATTTTTTTTGTATCATTGGACTTCTTAACCTTCACAAGTAATTTTTGACTATGGTCCCTTAGACGCCAAGTTTCTGTTGAAAATTGTAGCCATGATTGGCATTTCCTCTAATGAAAACAAGAGGAAAAAGAAGAAAATCAAATTGCAAATTTAAATTTATTATTTCCCTCCAAAATTTACAAGTCGACCTCATAATCATTTTAGGTTGGCTACCCCCCTTGAGGCACCTATTCGACCGCTTGAGAAGACTATATATATGTGTCTCTCTCCTCACCTGGGCAATTCGCTACACAGATCAAATCTGTCTCTTATGGAGCTCTGATCCAGAGAAGTTGAGGAGGCTGAAATTTCAGGAAGGGCCGAAATTTCTGGAGCTTGGTTTTTGTCTTGACATTTGATCATGATCTTGGTCACTGGTTTGGCTATCATCTTGCTATTGTTATCTCTGATGAACTGATGTAACTTGAATTCTCTCTCTCTCTCTCTCTCATAAGGAAGAATTTTCTGGGTTTTCCCCTTGTGGATTTTGCCCTGGCCTCGGGCCTAATTTTTGCGTCTCTTGTCTCATGGTTTCTATTGTTATTTTCTACTGTTCTTTCATGCTTATGAATGAATTTACGTATTACTTTTTTAATGATGTATAATGCTAAGACTAATAATGATTGTTTACAGTTGTTATTTGTGTAATAAATTTGCTCTAAGCATTGCCCTAGTAAAAATCAACATGGTATTAGGGCTGGGTGGGCACTGAAGAGTAACATTGATCATTCTCGTCCCTTGTTGAAATTTGATCTAGTACAAAGTCTATGGAGTAAACCCCAAGTCTGTACAGGAGGTTTGAAAGTCTGTTCTTGACCTTGTTTCTTATGCCATCCGAAGTCTGCAACTCAACTAAGTTTTGTGCAATTAAAGAGGTGCAAAGTCTGAGTTTTGTGTTACTACAGAAGGAGAAAAGGAGACCTAAATTTTGTAATCTCAAGAGGAGTAGATCACCGAGTTGCAAGGTAAAATATTCTCTATGGTTTTGTTTATGTGTTTCTTGTGAATGGAAATCGAGATCCTTGGAAAAGTGGCCTAAAGAGGCCCTAAAACTAACTTATCTTTTGCGTCTAAAAAGGGCTGAGAATCTCTTTAATAAGTATAGGACCAAAGTCCTGGTATGCCACTACATGAGGACTGAAATTCCTGTTACCACTCAAACTAGCAGGGGTCCTAGGAGGGGATACTATAGAGCAACTACTAGGTCAAGTGACAACAATGGAGCGATAGCCCACTGTCACCTCTGTTAAAGCTCCTTGCTCTTTACGGACTTTCACTGATGGGAGAGTCCCGATATGAGAGGAATCATTAGGGTAGATGGATAAATGATAGGATATAGAATGATTCCTAAAGCCTATTCGCAAGAGAGGCTCAGATAATGGGCTCACTTGCTATAGAAGCAAGATGGATGGCTCTCTTAGAAGGGCCAAGAGGATACTTAGACCTAGGTTTGAGGAGTATCCCTTGATGTGAGGTACCCTATACCTAAGGATCCTAAAGGAGGAAGGGTTTGTATGCAATCCTTGTGAAGTTAAAGTTACAAGGTTGCGAGACCACAAAGAAGCCCAAGTGGACCCAAACAAGGTCAAGGGTGAAGGATGGGGCTTCCAAAAGGTGGACTTGACCAAATAAGGGGGAACAAAAGGATCAAAGTAAGATTTCTCTTGGAATTTGAGTGCAATGATCCTAATGAAGCCACTGACCAAAGGATACCTAGGGAGGAGAACAAACTTCAAGCTAGGGCTTGGAATATCTCGAGATTCCACCGTGGGATCGACCTCAAATTTGGAGGACCTTTCAAGAAGACCCCAATGCAGTAGTTGACCAATTTTGAAGGATTTTCAATGGCTAGAAATGATTTTACATGATGCCCTATGAGGCCTACTAGGTTAGGGCTTAGAAAAGAAGGAAGGAGGTGAAAGAAGAGTTTTCTTTTTGTGATCACCTTTGGACTAGACTAGTGCCTAGCCTATTGGGTGAATGGAGTTAATGTAATCCAATGTTTAGAGATAACTTATACCCAATCAAGGAGTCTCCTAACAACTTCGCATGGCCTAGAAGCAACAACTAGGTCACTAGGAAAGTTTATACTTCGTTGGTGCTCCAATTGATGACTTATCAAGGTAATAATGACAATCGTATACCTCTAGGACATTTATTCATCATACTTGAGCATGAAACATATGAAAAGCCCTCATAAAGACAAGTTTTTGACAAATTCGCATTTCTTAAAGGCAACTACAGCAGCTTCATGAGCGAAAACATTCATACATTACACAAGTGATAATACATGTAAAGTAAAGCATGAAAATGACACAAGTATAGCAAAAATCCTCCAATCATCAATGTGCAAAAATATTGAAGCTCCAAGACAAAAGATAAGCTTTTCCAAACATCAAAATGCATTATACTTTCAATTCATCCATCAAAAAGGCTAGCCGAAATTCTCAAGAAGAGATACTCTAATCCAAAAATGTGATGAGATAAATGAATGAGCCTCTCATCTATTTATACAATCCATAAGGGGGTTCGAATAGCCTATTAACCTAATAATGCCCCTTAATAATAAAATAATGTGCAAGAATAACAAAACTTGGTGACAAGCCCACCAAGATAGCTACATAATAAAAAGATAAGCCTCTAAAAAGGGCAAAATAATAGATACAATGAGTCGTTGGGCCATTGAAGAGGCCTAGTTGAGTCCAAAGTGTGCCAAGGTAAGAGAATAGGCTCCAGATATAGTGATTAAGGGGGTTGCCCCTTGATATCCAAGCAAATGAATTGTGGTAGTGGGTGTGGGGGCACAATGTCCTCCTCATGGGTCTCCAAGTGGATCAATAACACTTGTATACCATCTGTAAGGGCTAGAATGATGACATAAGCCCTCCCTCTGTCTCCCATGGTGAAGCACATCCTCGTCTGGGCCCTGGAACATCTGCCAAGTGTGTGGTGCAAGTGTGAAGCCGGTTGGGCATGGTGGTACAAGTGCATCATCCTCATCCAAAAGGTGGAACACGAGCAATCAATGAATGGTGCTGAGGGATCCATGAAGTGGCAATCTGCTCTTTGTTATGGTGGAGGCCCATGGCTCTCAACGCTCACCCTACAAGTGCCAATATGACCCTTTGGAGGGCTTGGACCTCGTATAGGTAGACTAAACCCCAAATGGAGACCCACCTACAATCTTGTATAAGATCCAATGCGTCCCCTCGCCTTCCAGTACAACAAATCATTAGAGTAATCGAGTAAAAGAGTTTACAAATCATGGAATCAAGTGGACACTTCATAGTGGCATGCCCTTCCATAGTGGGCTTTAGCATGTACAGGTGTCTCCAAGCTCAATAAGGGGGTCAACCAAGGACCCTATTAAGTGGTTTCTACCTCTAAAGGGGGTGACATGTCCATGGTACATCCATCAAGTGGTAGGTGGCATGTGATATAATGACAGAATGAAATGGGGCATCAGGGGAAGGCTCCAAGCCACATGCCACAGTACAAGGGTAGCCATAATAGGGAAGCCCACACTTAGGTGTATGCTTGCAGGAGGGAGAAATCGTGGTACATGAGTTAACCCGACCTTTGTTTTTCCACCCTTCTTCATATGCCTTTAGCCTTTTATTGATTTTTCTTTTATAACTGGTCGGGGCTCGAGGGGATGAGATCATGATGTGTAAGATATAGTAGTGGATACCCCCTTTAAGGTGGGGCAGTTCATCGCCCACCAGGGGTTGGGACATCATGGGTTCCTTAATGATGAAAGGGGTCAATATGAGGGACCCTAGGAATCAGGGTGATGGCCATAATGAAAGGGGTAGAGCTAATGTTTGGCTTTTGCCCACGTGCTAAATGTATATGTCTTGACCATATTTTGTATTTTATGGTACATTTCATGTTGATTGTGGCCAAAATATGCTTTTTCTTTTATTTTAGCCACAACAACCTTTGGGACATCGTTCCGGGCTCGATCCAAGATGTGGACAAGGAGAGGGGCAAGCTAACTCCTTGTGGACCCAATGGACAAATGTGGACCTGGACGAGAAAAGTGATGAATGGGGTTAAATAAGAGGAGGGGAGGTGATGTATATGGTGTCAGGAAGCGGGACCACGCAAACAAAAATCATGTTTTCCCATGTAGTGCCATCCCTAAAGCCAGTAGGTAGTAAAGGAGATCCCACGGGACTACAATATAGGTTTAACCATCAAATCGCACAAAGGAGACAAGAGTACAATCCTAGCCCATTTTTTCTGCTAAATTCCCCCACTAATCCATGTGAAAATTTCAAACTGAAATCCTATTGCAGCTACTGGAATTAATTCTTCTAATTGTTAATTAATTTAACAATTTATTTGCTACGACAAATACCAAATTAATCACACTGCAACCTTCACAAATAAAACTGCGGAAATAATAGCGCTGGAAACTGAGAAAATACTAGCACACCCACAAATTTGACATCGTTATTTTTAGACAAATGTCCCCGGAAAAACTGGTGCAACAGTGAGGGTTTTTATTATTATGCAATAGTGAAAATCTGAGTACAACTATGGATACCCAACTGGCAATCTAAACAACAAGAAAATATGGGCAAAATTATCTAAGGAAAATTACCTTTCTTCCACAAACAATCCCGACACAACTTCCCTTCAGAAAACTGGCCGTCCAAACCCCAACATGAGCCCTTCTGCGCTGCCTTTGCGCTGTCTCCCACACGTGTGGCTCGAATTTGCCTCTGATTAAGTCGTTCTGCCTGTCTCTACTGAGGAAATCGCCTCTTCGACACTCTGGACCCTCTGCTTGACCTCTGGAAATGAGAGCGGATTTTTCCTCAGCTAAATCGAATTGCCTTTCAGAAGCAACTGTGCAGTCCTCTGTGTGCCTCACTGGGAATAACTTAGCGCTCTTGCTGTTGCTTCTCCGGATCTGGAAAACTTCCTTTGGATCATTGTCCATGCACCTCACTATCTCTGCTGCCTCATTCAAGCTCGAACTCTCCAGCAACTGGTTGCTGCTACTCTGGAAAATCAAATTCTTCAAGTGACTCTTGTGTATTCTCCTTCATCACATCGATCCCTTCTTATGTCTTCCCGTTGGGACTCCAAGGACCAAGATTAAATCTTAATCAATGACTCAGATCATTTCTGGATTGATCCATGTGAGTTCTAGAGAATTCTCACCTTGGCTTAATTAATTCTAATTAATTAACCAATTTTCCTAATTTTAGACTTAGGAAACATTAAAAAATAGGTTAATAATCTAATTAAGTCATCTCTAGGTGGAATTTCTAGAAACGATTTATGGGTTTTGGAGATCTCATGTACTTTGGCCTCTCCACCAAATTTCATGGCTAGAACACATCCGATGCTACAAAAGCTAACAATCCATGCCATGCCCAAAAATATCCATGATTAGTAAAAACAAATACCCAACTACACAATGAAAGGCCATACCTTCGGGTTTGGAGGGCCCACCTTCAAACATATGATCATAACAGATGGGTGAGGGACCACATGTCTGGCTCAGGTGGTGGAGATAGTGGCACATCGAGCTATCTGGTGGCTACAAGGGACTGCTGGCTACCGAGGACCATCTAGGAGAAATTTTTTCCTATGGGTGTCACCCACAAGAGGTGGGTAACAATGCCTACATTTGATGTGGACTAATCAAGGGAGTTTTCTTGTGTAAGAGCAAGGGTAATAGTGGTAGGTAAAGGTAGACCTTGAGCAGCAATAAACGCACTAAACCTATTCTTTGTGAAGACTAGAGTCTGTGACTTGTATTTGGATCCAATCCTGTATATTGGCATGCAAGCTACCATCCTTGGTTCGCAAGGTCCTGAGGTATGCATTTTGATCCAAGCAAAAATGTGTTAAAACAAGACTAGACTTATTATCTCCATGTCATATTCAAATTCTGTGATATTCATCTGTTGTTCCTTGTGACATAAGTTGAATGGCATCCAAACTTTCTCTATGAACATTTCAAATCTCTATGTGATCTTGGCACTACATACATGCCTATATGGCATTGTGAATTGTATCCATATCTGTATGCGAGCTCTATGGGTTATTTGTCTCCAGGTATGCGATGACTCATATCTTGTACAATGAGACCAATCATTTAGTATTAGCTGCAAGCTCATTCAGTGCACTTATGCGAGTTTCCTGTGACTCTCTCTCTCTGTCTTAAGCAAGCAATCTTTCTGTCTTTTGTGTGAGCATTTTTGTGACTATGTTCTAGCATGCGAATCTAAGATTCTCTAAGCTATACACAATCCAAGTTGCCATTACTACTGATCGTTTGAAGGTTTTAGTTCTATATTCATAGTAGAAGGATGTTATCTCAATAATAGAGCCGACCAAATTAATCTGGAAGCAAGAGGTTGACCTGAAAGGCCTTTGGAAAAATCAAATAATGAAGGATGACAAGATTAAGTTCAAAGGACAAATTTGAGTCATGTACCTTTATGGAAGGATCATATTATCTTTGTGATTGTGGTCTAGTTCGAAGATAAATATAGGGTTGCTTGCAAAGTTTCCCAGAGTAGTTTAAGAAGTGTTAATTTGGTAGCTTAGTGACAAATTCCAATCATGGGACTAGATTCCTCTTTTCGAGAGGACCAGTTTTGATCTTTGAAGCACTGGATTTGGACAAGGGAAAGTGTATTTTTGAAGTGAAGTCCACATGTGCACAAAAGGACAGGTCGACCCTAAAGAGAAATTGGATACCCTTGGAAGCCTATAAATACAAGTGACCTCAACCTCATTTGGTCATTTGGACATTATCATCATCATCATTTCATTCTTCTTTCTTTGGTTTGGCTCGCACAAACCTAAGGTAGTGTTATGAACCTAATTCATAACTAATATAATAAATATAGTCATTAATAAAATAAAATAGAAATAAATGTAATTATTAAATAATCAATCAAGATTATGTTAAGTAGTCATTAAGTTAGCGAAAAGGCATGTCTAAAAGACATGCACCGATTTCATGAAAAGGTCACACATGCAAAAGGTATAAAAGCAGGGCCTCATTGTAATCATTGTAATCATCTTATATCATATCAATAAATATTTATTATTATAAATACCTCGTGTATTTTTATAATTAAAGCTGCTTTTGCTATTAAGTCTACAAATCTACAAATCTTGCTGCTACAGTAACCAAATCTACGAATTCCGTTGTTACAGTGGTATCAAAGCCATATCAGAGCCATATTAAGGACAAGTTGAAGCAATGGCACACAACATCGTTCTACAAGCTTATGAACGTAGTTTACAAGCCCGAGAACATTGTTTACTGTATAATGTGCCATTAAGTGAAGAGCCCAAAAAAATTGAGCTGATTAGAAAAATTCAACAAAAGCTTCAGCAATTAGAGAATTCTTGTGCAAAAGTCACAAATGGTTATAAAAAAATTTCTGCAGTAATCCATAATAGAGAAAATGAACAATTTCATAAAAATGTGGAAAAACAAAAAGATGAAAAATGCTGTAATAATGAGAAGGAAGTTAGTTATACTAAAGGAAAATCAAGTAGAACATCCATGGAAAATTCAAGCAAATACATTCCCCCACCAATGCGTAAAAAAGGAAAACAACCAACTAATATTGAAAGTAAAGAAGAAGGGAAATGTTGGAAATGTGGAGACAAATATTTCACAGGACATAAATGTGCTTTTTATATAAGAGATGAAATTGCCATGGTTCAAACAAAAGATGAGAAGTTAGTTTCCAACCAAGCTCTTGAAGTTGGGAATGAAGCCATACATTTAATGCATGTAAATGAATCAGAAACATGTATTTTTAATAGAAGCATGCCTTTCATTATGTCCAATGATTCTCACGGACAGACTTGTAGTTCTGGCCGTTCTTCTCTGAACAAGGAAGAGTCTATAGAAGTGGAGAAATTCTTAGTTAAGAGTGACAATTGTCTGCAGGATATTCCAATAGAAAATATGCAGAAACTTACTAGGAAGTCTTCTAAAACTGGTAATGAAGATTTTTCAAGAAAACCCTATTTTTCAACAAAAAATTGGGATGATCATTTAAATGCAGAATCATCATTGTCATCAGCATCTAGAAATTTTGAGAAACAAAGCAAGTTGATTGGTGCTTCTCATATAGATTTAGAGAATAGTGCTATTGTTGATAGTGATGGTGTTCATGAGAGAGGCATCATTGACCAAGAAAATCTTTGCTGGAATTTGCTGTTTGCAAGATTTTTCTTTGATTTTAGGAGAAATTCAGAAGCTATAGCCTTAAGTCAGGTTTTAATTTAGAGGTTGATGTCTAAGGTCAGAACTCGAAGTTATATTAGTGGAATAACTTTCACATGGGTGGATGTTGGGAAGCTTCCCCCTCATATTTGTAACGTGAGAGTCCTTCCCGTGACTAAGGATGAAGCATGGGCACTAGAGGCCGATATGGAGTATTCTGGTGGTGCATTGGTCCCTGTAGTGATTACTGCTGATCTGCTGGCATCTGAATCAATTCAGAATAGTCTTGAGTCTGCAATGATGTTGGTAAAAGAAATTTTATCCACAGCTGTACCAAGAATTCGAAAATCCTCAACTGAAGAATTAGATAAGACAAAAATATATTCACGTGGTAGATTTGACCGAGAGAGCATGGGGAAGCATGTCAGTGTATGGAATATGTTGCTTGAGATGCTTATTGAATTGCAAATGACTAAAAAATCTGAGTTGCTTGAACAATGGCATAAGATAGTCCCGTCCAAGTTAATTACATATTTTTTGGATAAATCTATGCATCCAACTAGCGTGCGATGGGTTATAAAATTCATTCGTAAAAACACCGGAAACGTGGGAAAACTGAAATTAAAGAAAGGTAGTGTCATTCTGAAGGAAATTCTAGGTGGTATTAATGAGAATAAAGAAAAAAACCTTGTTACTGCAAATGCAGGTTTACAACAACTGAAATTGGAGTTCGCAGGTTTGCAAACAGAAGTCAATTTCCTTAAAGCTGATTTCGCCAAAGAAATGGGTTATTCTCCGGCTGTAAAACTCATTGATATAGTATCAGAACTCTGTTCTCTAGACCAGGAAGATTCGTTGACATCTCCCCACAAAATGGAAAAATCAGATCCATGGAGATGGATGACGAGGGAACAAGAATTCAGAAGAGTAACAGACAATAACCCACAGCTTCTTCCAGAGGCTATAAAGTCAGTCGAGGACATTGCAGTTGTCTTCAGGTCATATAGCTGGTCTGCAAATCCTACTGGTGGAAGTTATGATAAATCAAATCCACAGAAAGAAAAATTTCAACTGAAGTCATCAATCTGGGCGGACATATTAAGCCGTGGCTTAATTGACTTAAACATTACTGCACCAAAAACCAATTCTCTGGCAAATAGTGGCATCAATTTAGATTCCATTACTATGTCAGAAAGGGAAGAAGAGGAGAAAAAAACTTTCGTGAGCTCTATGGGAAAACCCATGGGATCTGGTTTTATTATCATAATTATGTCTGCAGGCTCGGTGTTTTTCAGGTGCTTGTACATTTTAATGAACTTCTCGTACATTTCAACACACGAGTTCATAAGTCCGAGGGAGATTAGAGGTCCCTCTGTGTCACACCATCCTAACGATGTCAATTTTTCTAGCATCGCCACAAGCTCTTTCGGTAGGGTTTTGAATACAAACAGTCGTAATCCTGAACGAATGCGGACCACTATTTTCCAGGAAGCATTTATCTGTTCGCTTCTCCTACGATGGGTACCCAGTTTCACCAGTCATACAGAAATTACGGGTGCCCAAAAGAAAATATATGCGACCGCGTGGCTCACGTCTGTCCCACCTGTTCATCGAGTCGGGAAAATGTAATACGAAGAACACGGTTAAGAACCCACAGTCTGGCCCAGTTAAACGCTGCAAAAATTATAAATATAATTAATTAAACGTGTCGGATCTGGATTCAAAGAGAGTCGAAGAATATCATAACAGATTATCCGTTAGCTATGAGGCAAGCCAAAGGAGCGAGACTGCTAATTTGAAAAGATCGGTTAAAGTCACACCGTTTAATGAAATGGCATCGATTCGATTTAATTAAAACTTAATTAAAAGTTATAATATGTATATACATATATATTATAACTATATAATTTATATATATATAAATTTATTATTATTTAATCTAAAAATAATAATAATAATAATAAAATATATATATATATATATATATATATATATATATATATATATATAAAACATGGATGGAGTTCAAAGAGGATGTGTAAAGAGAATTCTACAATGAAGATATATATGCCTCGCAGATAATCTAAAGTTTAAAAAAAAATTAAAAAAATCACATGGATTTAGAACAGTATGAAAAATACAAGGAAGGTACCAGTGATTAGAGACATGCTTAGCAGATAGTTCCCAGTGAAGAAAATTGTCAGAAGTTAAGCTTTGAGGACAAAGCTTTTCGAGAAGGAGGCAATGTTATGAATCTAATTCATAACTAAAATAATAAATATAGTCATTAGTAGAATAAATAGAATAAATATAATTACTATTTAATCAAATAGGGATTATGTTAAATAGTCATTAGGTTAATGAAAAGGCATGTCTAAAAGACATGCCCATTCGTGAAAAGGTACCTGCATATGTATAAAAGCAAAACCTCATTGTAATCATCCAGTCGTCTTATATCATATCAATAAATATTTATTATTATAAATACCTCTTGTGTATTTTTATAATTAAAGCTGCTTTTGCTATTAAGTCTACAAATCTACAAATCTTGCTGCTACAGTAACCAAATCTACAATTCGCTTTCTGAAGTAGTTCGCGGAGATTGGTTCGTACAAGTTCGAAATTGCAGGGTTCGAAGCTCACACGTGTGATTAGGGTTTTTGGTTCCCAGCTGCAGGCATGCTACATGGTATTTTCGGTCACAACTGCAGGAACACAGACTCATGAGTACGGTTGGAGGGTTTCAGCTGCACACACATACACTCTCTCCTTATGGTTGGAAACTAAAGTTTGATTTTTACAGTTGACCAAAAATATCGACAGTTGACCGCAAAGTTGGAGACAAGTAGTGATTTCTTCCAACGACAAAGACAAGAAGACTTCACTTTTTCGACATCCCTTTCATCTCTTTCCTTCCTCTGCAAAACGATATTCTCTGCAAAACGATACCACAACAGTGAGACAATTAACGATATTCTTCAACGACAAAGACAGGAAGACTTCACTTTTTCGATATCCCTTTCCTCTCTTTCCTTTCTCTGCAAAACGATATTCTCTCCACAACGACACCACAACAGTGAGACAATGATATTCTCTGCAAAAACGATAAAGACAAGAAGATGCTCTGTCCACATCTTCGTTGGCTAGTCAATCATTGTTCAACAAATGTTAACGTAGGTTTCTTAAACAGATTCTTCAACGATAAAGACGGGAAGACGCTCCCACCAAAGTCCGAGCCCAAATATAAAGTGAAGAAACCATCTGATCAGAAAACCGTGCTATTCCGATTATTCCACTGCGCCATTCCACTGCACCATTCTGATTATTCCACTGCGCCATTCTAATTATTCCACTGCGCCATGCATTATGGGTTATGATATCAATTAAATACCTACCATTAAATACCTCAGGATTCACTGTGCCATGGCATGCCATGCCAGGGATTATTCCACTGCGACATGTGTTATGCGTTACAATAGCAATTAAATACTTGTCATTTAAATACTGCACCATGCATTATAATACCTATTTCACTATGATTTCCCTACACCATGCGTTGTATGTCAGGATTCCACTACGCTAATTATGCCAGGATTCCACTGCGTTATATCCCAGGGATTATGCCTGGATTCCATAATGTGCCAGAGATCATGCTAGGATTCTACTTTTGACTGTCTACTGCAATTTCAATATATGTAGCACTGGATTATTTCACTTGGGTTTTAATTCCAGAGGGTAGTAATTGTATTCATTCTGCTTGCTCAGCCATTCCATCCGCTCCTTGTTCACAGTTCCTCAAAACTTCTCCTGAGAAAAACAACAATGTGAGCATGCCACAAGAGAGAGAGCTTAATGTGGTCTTAATAACCTGGCAACCACTTCCATTCATTGCAATTAGAGAGCTCTTGAGTTACACTAGTAGGGCTTGAAGCTGAAGTTATTATTTCTGCTATTGAAAGCCATGCTAATTTCTGGTTCCGTTGGTTGACTGTAGTTCATAAATATTGGCTTGGCATGTTTTCAAGGGACATAGTTAGCACTACTCTTATGAGTGATGAAGCTTCTTTTGCCTTGTGATGCCACCATTTTACTAGAGAATTATTATTATTATTGAATTTTTTTTAATCTTTTGGACTAATGTAGAGACAATGATGATGACTTGAAACTGTATCTTTATCCATGTGAGGCTGTGGCATTTTGACCAATACTTCTTTCAAAGAGTGACGTCTGTTGACCACTGGAGTGGCCCCTGATGATTATATGAAGACTCCATACCCAAGGATGAACCAAATGACACTTGTACCATCAGATATCATCAAATATCTTCATATCACCAGAGTTTTTAAACTCTACTTCTACTTCTCATCATTTTCTCTTGTACCCAGATTCCACGCCTTACGGGGAATTGTAATAAGTGATGCTATTAATGATAATTTTTTGACAATATTGAGTTTGTAACAGGCGTAGGTAGTCTGGGACCCTGACAACAAGTCAATATTACTCTGGGAGGTTTTTTTCACTCGGTTAATTATCATCTCCCTATCAGGACTTAATAATTAACTACGTTTTTTCCTCCAATTTTACCCCAAAGCCGGAGTACGGCTTGATGGTGAGGCTTTGGGTGAGTCCTAGTGTATAGAGTCAATGTATATTACCATATTAGATCACAAAAAAATTTCGTGGAATTTGGTTAGGTCTAGGTAGTGATTTTTTTAATTTTTTAGATTTCTTGCAGGTCAAAAATTGGAATAAAAATTGTAATTGAATTGTAATAAGTGTTGTCTAGAGAAGCTGTATGGGGTATGAGTAATCAAAATTACACCTCTCACCCTCAACTTTCTACTATGACACACTTTGAGGGGTTAAAAATGTGTTTTGAACCCTCAAAACCCACTTTTCCTAAGTTTAGTGGGAAATCTGGCAATTAATTAAGCCTGAATTTAAATAAATGGAGAAAAATAAATATCCACACATGCTAAATGAGGTGGAAATGAGGTGGAAAATTATGGAGGAGTTAAAGTGAAGTCCCAAGGTGACGTGGACTCCTAAAATCAAAGAAATGACATGTGCTCAAAGAAACTCGAATTTCTGGGATTAAATGAGAGCTGTATACTTGGAAATTCGAATTTGTGAATTTAACGCACATTTGGGAGGATTTGAGAGAATATTTGGTGGCGATTTTTGTGGGAAATTGTCCCCACATGGGCTACCACCTATATACACTTGTCATTCCATCATAAAATTCGAATTTGGCACATAAGCGAAGAAGAAAATGATGTCCACTTGCCAGAATCCGATTTTTACAATTGGCATTGGAGCTCCACTTATCAAATTCAAATTTGCTCTGTGATCTCCTCCCTCTCACCACTTGGCATTTGGTTCTTCATTGGGATTTTCTCCCAACTTTCTATATAATGGAGCCATGGGCTCTCATATTGTATCTTTTGTACTAGCTATTGTGTTTGGGGAAGCTCTGTTCCTTTGCACACTTGTTTTTGATATAATAAAAAAGTCTTTGGGGTTCATTCATGGTGTTTCTCTCTCGGAGTTTCGCTTGGCTCAATGATGGTATATTTCTCTACTTGTGTTTAATTTGATTTCATTCTCTCATACACTTTCATAAGAATTGTGAATGTACAACAATCTTATATTTGCAATTGGTTATTTGATATGCTCTAGGCTAGACAACTCTAGAGTTCCCTTGTCATTGTTTATTAATATAATCCATATGAGCTAATGCGCATTTGAAGTTTTGTAGAGTCCATCTTTGGATCAACTAGCAAGCGTGAGGGGAAGTCTTGAAGAGACCAACCCACTCTTGGCATTACTTACAAGGAGGTCCTATCGTTTTTTGAATCTTTTGCCTATCTTTCGAAAGTGTCGATTTTGCAGGGTTCTTTTTCACATAGTTTGTGCTTAAGCCAATTATTTCAGTCAAATTTACATCTTATACTCTTGTGCTTTCATCTATTTATCTAGCTAATCAAGAGCTCCTTATATCAAGAGCTCCTTATAACCTAGACAAGTGATGGGAGTGCCGCTCCCATCACTTGATTCCCAGACCCATTTTGTATATTATATTGTAGCATTATCACTCATTTTGCGTGCTACACCCCAACTTTATGTCTTAGTTTTAAAGCCCTACCATGTCTCAAGTTTCAAAGTTCCATTTTGAAGGAGATCGTGGGCATTATGAGAGCTTGCTAAAGAAGACTAGGCAGTGTATCACTTTGGGAGATTGTATTTCCTTATTTAGCGCCACATTCATCTCTCTTGAGGTTCCATACTTGAAGGAATTCCCTTGTGGTTTCAAAACCTCATTTTGTATTTCCATAAATTCCTTGGGTAGCTCTCAAACAACCATTAACCTCATTGTAACACACAACAAATAAAATTCTTGGTTTTGGGAGCGTGGGTTTTACCCATTGGTATTCCTATCTCTCCATCTTTTGGAGAGGATTAGTGTTGTGATTTTGTTGGTTTATTTCATTTTGCATGCATAACCAAGGTTACTTGGGAGTGGGAGCGCCATTTTCAAAAGCTTCTGGTCCGGGAGCGTTTCGGGGAGTGTTTTTTTTTTTATATATATATATTTTTTATATTTTGATGCATATATGTCAACAAAAGCATGTAGAATGATGAATTAGACATGAAAAACATAAAAATATAGATTGAACCATATAACATCAATCATGTAGAAGTTATAATCTTCATCAACCACGCCCACATGTTAGAAACATACAACATATTGACTCTTGAGTCTCATGTTTCCTTAAAGTTTCAAGCTTTCAAAATTCAATATATAACATTTATCATCATTGATTCATTGATCACCATAGTTGTACTTGTAAGCTAAGTGTAACCAATAACCATTACAACAAAGAATATTTAACATGAAATGAAATGTTATAAAATTAAACGAAATGAAACAACTTTCAACTTTCATGAAGCATCATATTCATAATTCATAATGACTTATAAACTTATAAATGCCAACTTCAAAGTTTCACCTTTCAAATTCAAACTTCAAACTTAAATTGTCATATATTGTTTACAAAAATTATCATAATAAATATGAAAGAGTCAAGTTTCAATTGTTCAACAGTTATAAAAGTTAAAAACTACTAGAAAATAGAAAAGACTCGTAAACTGTAAATCTATTTTATCTATTGGTTGGCCCCTTGCCACGCCCACGAGAAATGTCTAATTTGTGAGAACCACGAGGCAATGGTGGTCTTCTAATAGTCTCTTGAGTACCACGACCATAACTAGAAGGCGTAGGGCCACGTGAGGATGTAGGTGGAGGCTGAATCTACGAAGGAACAATAGCTGGAAATCGAACACTGGCACTGGCATTGGCACTGCTACTGGATGGTGGGACTGGCCCTGGGTGTGGCGGTGGCATGACTGCTGTTGCTTCATCATTGTCCCTCAAAAGTTCTTCTTCCAATTCTTCCATATGTATAGTGTCGTCCTCCAAATTATCGTCCTCTGGGTTGTTGCCCCAAACTTTATATGATTGATCCGCATAAGCCCGATCACAGTAATGACTCAACAACCTCAAGTTGTAGTGCACATAAACCAAGCTTTCTGCTCGGTTTTCATTCAGCCTGTTTCTTCTGACATTATGTATGAAGCTGTAGGTGCTCCAACACCTCTCTGCAGAAGAAGTATTTACAACTTGTGAGAGAACTTTTTTTGCCAACTTTGGCAAAAGTCCCATGCTGCCATATGCTTCCCACCATGTGAGAGCATCAAATTTGTCTCTATCTTCCATTGCATGGAAAGAACGAAAGTTACCAGTGCAACTGAAGTATCTGTCTAATTCAAGGCGCAATCTAGCACACTCCTCCCTGTCGGGGACCAACTTGTCTAATGCTTTCATGTATCCCTCTTGTACCTCTAGATCTGTGTGAGGTTTGATCCTAACCCCACCTCCAGGTGCAGGTTGGCCCAACCAAGATGGAGAGTAGTATTTTGGCATAAGGATATATGCCAAGGCATGTAGTGGAACATTAAGTTTATTCCACCATGCACACACATAGTTGTAAATCATTGCATACAAGTTGGGATCATTTTCCTTAACAACATCTTTTATTTGCCCCAACATGCTATCCATCTGCTCATACACCTCCCCAATCATTGGTTTATCTGTATCTGAAAAGCGAATCATGTGATAAATGGGCTTGGTGAAATTCAAAATTTCCCTCACACGTGCCCAAAACAAAGGATCAAGAGCGGTCTCCTCCACCTGTTCAAAACCTTGCTTGTCAACTATTGTTGCTGCCTTGTCCTTTAATACCTGCCAGTGTGGACTTGATACCATGGCTGCCAATGACTCTCTTACCTTCAAAAGGTGCCTGAAGGTGAGGTAATAGCTAGCAAATCTAGTCTTTGCTATCTTCAACAACTCCAATTTTGAGTGAGTAGGGAAAAACCCATGGGTATTGCTATGATTTGTAATAAATTTTATCATTTTTTTACCTCTCGTGTACAAATCACCAAGCCATTTGTATTGAGGTTGTTTGTTTTTAATTATATCATGCATCAAAAGGTTCATTGTGTGAACCAAACACCTAGACCAAAATATGTTGTGGTATTTATCCTCAATAATTGCTCCCGCTGCCTTACAATTAGTAGCATTATCAGTGATGACTTGGACGACATTGTATGGCCCAATACTTTCAATTGTTTCAAGTAATGGTTCTGCAATGTTAATGCCAGTCTTGAATTTGTCTGAATAATCATATGCTGAAAGGAATATTGCACCACTAACAGACACAGCCAGAACACTTATCAATGGCTTTCCTTTTACATTGGTCCATCCATCAAATACAATGGACACCCCATGCTCATTCCAAGAATTTGTCATTCTAGCCAAAGAATTATTTATTTTAGCTTTTTCATGATCAAGTCCCACGGTTCTGGCCTTGTCATACCCAGGGCTCTTGTATCCTTTGGGGGCATCATTAATGGCAGAAACCATTTCATGCCAATAAGGTGAGCGAAGAACATTGAATGGTACCCACATGCATAGAGAAACCAGAATTTTTTTGAATCCACATCACTCCTTGACCCTTCGTTAAGGAAATCGGATATGGTTCTACGCCTTAAAGAGATGTTTGGTCCAGGTGTGCTTCCATATCCACTGCCATGGGTGGAAGTTGATGGAATTCTTTGTCCATGATGTGATGGACCTGATGGTGCATAAGATTCAATGAAACACCTAGATCTTTTAGATTTGTGTTGGGCAACCTCCTCTTCCTTTCTATATTTCTCTCTATCTGTTGCTGACACACTTACACAAATTTTGATTCCTATATTTTTATCTCCATCCCATGGCATTTTCCCACAAAGGTGCCTTCTGGCACTAGTGTATGAACCTAAGTATTCTTTATTGCAATGGGGGCAAAGAAATTTAATGGTTGCATCCCCTTTCCCTCCTTCTTGCCTAAGAACATATTTCCACAATGGTGTTTGGTCATGTTTAGTTGGTGTCTCTGTGGTCTCATGTTCTCCACTCTCCCCTTCCTCCTCAGCATACTCCTTTTCAGGATTTTCATCAAATCTACTATAACCCACTTCTTCATCCTCCTCTTTTGGAATGGGCCTCTTTCTTCTACTCTCTAACACCATAATAACAAAGAAAGCAACCAACATGATGAAAACTCCAAGCCATAGAGCCATGATGTTTCAAGTTTCAAGTTTTTAGCCTGCAAAAAAATGGAGGAATGCCAAATGGGAATTGGAAAAAATGCAACATAGAAAAAAATAATTCAATTTTTCACTTTTCAACACATTAAAATGCAACATAGAGAAAAAAATTCAAGTTTTCATTTTTGAACAACTTAAAAATGCAACATAGAAAAAAAAAACTAGATTAGAGAGTCCTACCTCTTTGTCCTTCAATCCTCCTTGCTCTCTCCAAGCTCCAAGCTCCTTGCTCTGTCCTCTTGCTCTCTTGCTCTCTTCTCTCTTCTCTCCTCTTGCTCTCCTTGCTCTCTCCTCTCTTATGAACAAACAATAGACAAATGAGGAGAGGGAGGGCTTTTTTATTAACCACCCCCCTCCCTCTTTCCCTCCCAAAACTCGTCATCCAATTTTTCTGCACGCAGGGAGCATTTTTTTGCCAGGGAGTGTTCGGGAGCGAAAGCTTCCCGAGCGCTCCCTCCATTTAAAAAACGCTTCCGAATCGAAACGTTTTTTTAATGGAGGGAGCGCTCGGGGAACGTTTGCTCCCTGAAACGTTCCCTAAAAACTAGGGAGCGTTTTTTCAGCGTCGGGAGCGTGCTCCCGAAAACACTCCCCTTCGGGAGCACACTCTCAATGCGCTCCCAAAACGCTCTCAAACAGAGCGCATTTTGGGAGCGAGGTCGAGGGGGGGAGGATGCTTCCCAACAACCTTGTGCATAACATCTAATTGAGAAATAAACATTACATGCATTACACTCATTTCGCATGCAATTTTTTAATTTGCTACAAGTTTCAAGTCTTTTCACTTTTATATAAAGTTCAAACTTTTGCATGAAAACACTTTTAACTTGAATCTAATTTGTCATGAATTTTGTTCCAAGTCTACTTATGCTTTACCTTTAATTACATTTCACATGGAATTAAGTATTTGAGCAAAATCTAAAGCAACATTTTACTTCATGGCAACGAATATCTTTCAAGTTAAAGTTAATTTTCATGTTTGGTTAATTTACTTACATGCCCCAAGCATTGACTAAAATTTACCTCCAACTTAAGTTGGTTGAATAGACGTTTTAGGGACCCTCTAACTCTATGGACTCTTCACTGTGAGATCCAAATATTTGGGCGAAGGTGAGGTCTGAGGAGTAGAGTTCAATTGTAACCTTGCTTTAGAACTAATTTATAAAATAAACCAAGAGCATTTTTCATCACATTTACTTTACTTGCAAGATCTAAATTTTTGCTTTCTTGATGGTTTAGAGTCTCACATGCAACATCATTTCCTATTTTCAAGAAGCATTTCCTTTCGTGCAAGTATTGTAATATCTTTTGCAACAAATTTAGTTTAATTTTCTTGTACTTGGAACATTGTCTACTTTAGCAAGCTCCATTTCATGTTTATGAATGGTTTAGGAGTCTCATTTCCTTTCAAGTACTCTTATTTTGGGTTGCAAACTTAATTGCATGTTGTTATCTTGGTCTAATAATTGAGTTTTTTTTTTTTCCTATCATCTCATTTACATTCTCATAAGTAGATCACTAATTGTTTCATTTTGAGCAAGATAGCTTCTCATGCTTTGATTCATAAATCTATTTATCTTGAAAGCATCTACGATGTCTTGTGCTGACATTTTCTTGTTTCACTTTTCAAGATTACTTTTGCTTTCCATTTGAAAACATTTTACTTCATTTAAGCAAATACATTTTCATTTCAAAGAACAATACTTTGAAGACACTGGTTTTCATATGCTTTATGCTTATTTAAATTATGTATTGATGGTTATTGCTCATATCACTTTTTGCTTATAAATCTTAATAAGTAATTTATTTAACTCTAACAACTCTCCTAGAAACTCACATATTTTAATTTAGTTTTCCATTTAGGGACCACTCCCCATAGCTAACTTAGGAGATAGCTTAAACGGAGAGAGTCGAGATTAGTGTGACAACCCCTTCTCTAAGTTCCTTGCCACCAACCACACCTTGTGGGGTTAAAGGCTTTTCTCACTAATTGAAGGTAGGTGTAGATGACAAGCGAGATAACAATGTCAATATTGCTAATTGATTCACTGTCAAAGCCTATTGTTGATTCACAATTTATGTGCTAGACAAGGCTTGATTTTCGAACCCATTTTCACTTAATTGTAGAGAAATTTCATATTTTAAGCATCCATTATTTATCCTTTTCTAGATGAATATATTTTGTAGTGAATGACTTCATTGTTGCATCAGTAGCTTCATATCTGCCATTTTATTTTTCTTTTGTAAAGTAAGTGATGAGTTGACTCATCGTTTCAACTTTCAGATGAATGAATTTGTTCTTCTTTAACCTTAATCATATAGCATAGATATCACCCAAATCTATGTTTACATGAGATTGAAGCTGAAGGATTTGGGAAATCCTAGTGATGCACTAAAATATAGCCCATTAACTTATTCACATCATGACTTACTGATTTCAGAGGCATTTCCTTGATTTTCTTCAGTAATAGTTGTTGCAATCATAACAGAAACGATCCTTTGCGACAATTTGCACTTGATCATTTGATGGGTTAAAATCCTTCATGTTTCAACTAATGAGGTTCAAATGTCGATCTCATGATCCTTCACGATGAAGACTTCTTGAAAACTCGTCACCAAAATGAATACAATTTGTTCCTTTTGGCATGATGGTGGCATACATGGTTAAAGATTTCTCAGCGTTTGAATGTAGGATTGCGACTTAATTGCTTGGTGTCTTTTCGTTTGAAAGAGCCACTTTATTTCCATAGTGGCCTCTTTACTTCTAGTTGCATATATATTTGAGTAGAATATAATTTTCCTCTCCACTTGATGAAAGTCCTTTGCTTTTGCTTTCATGAAAATATATTAGAATAGATCTCAGGTTTTCATAGAGCAATTATAATTTATTTCATGAACGTGAATCATTGAATTCCATGTCAACAATCCGAGAATGAAGGATTTTGAGAGAATTTTAATGATGCTAACATGTTTTTGTCTGTTTATTTATTTACATGCTGATATATATATATGTCGTTGATTTTTTAGCATTGGAAGGTGCTCCAAGTCTCAAATTATGTGAGGAGGCGTGGACATCAATATTCCAAAGAACCCAGAAACCGTTTGTGGAAATTCCACTCGGTTCGTGTGTTATTAAAATAATTAATTATTTTAATGAGGACCCAAGTCTAAACTTAGGGAAATTAAATAATTAAAGGGTATTAATAAAACAGAGTGAGAATCTTCTAGAGAACGAAGACCAAGTTATGTTTTAATCTTAGCCATTGATTAGAAATCTAATTTGGATCGTTGATTCATCAACGAGAAGATTATAAGAGAAGGCTGGAGGGTCATTTGGAAAGCATGCTGGACACACACTCAGTACCCGAAGGAAATCGATTATAAAGGAATAGAATTCGATTTCAGAGGGAGAGTTGCAGAGACAGAAGAAGGAAGGGGAAGTCAATAGTGACAGAGAAAGGCAAGAGGAGGACGCAGAGGGCCACAGAGGATAGCACTGAGCAGCAACACTGAGTGTCCATGCAAAGTGACGCAGTCCTGCGCAGAAGATCATGCAGAGTGTCGCAGAGGAAGCTAGGGTGCATTCCGGGTGTCAGAAATTCTCCAAGAGGATTCAGAGAATTTATCTCAGGTGTATTCTCAAGAAATCTGCTCTACTACTTATTGTAAAAGATTTTCATTGCTGAAGAATAATACAAACCCTCATTTGCTGCACCGGTTTTCCCGCATTGGGTTTTTTCGGGGACAATTGTCAAAAAATAACTGTGTACATGTGATTGTTTCTATTGCGTTATATGTGTTCTGTTTTATTCTCTGCTTATGGTTAAGTGATTACTGCAGTTGTATTTATTTCAGAATTTATTGAAAGAAATTTGTAAATAACTTATGATAAATAAGTAGGCGAAATAAATCTATCACTGCAGTAGTATTTCAAATTTGAAATTTTCACATGGTATCAGAGCTATAGATGAAGTAACAGAAGAAGAGATTCTGCAATGGAACGAAGATCCGACATTGGTGCAGCAACAACTCCGAAGGGTTCACGCAGTTCTTTGCAACACATGGAGGAACAAAGGGATCATGACATCTCAGTTCTGGCATCTAGACTAGAAGAGGAATTTGCTTGTGTGTCAAGTATGGTCTCTCTAGAGATCTAGTATATTGATAGTGGAGCATCTGTTCACATGACAGGAGTTAGAGAATGCTTCTCAAGTTACCAGGAGGAGCAGATGAATTTTCAAATCACTATGGGAAATAAGGCAAAATGTACCCCTGTTGGAAGGGACACTATAATATTTCAAATAGAAATTGGCAACAAGCTTCAGGGCACCAATGTGCTACATGTACCAGGGTTGGGGATGAATTTACTGTCTGTGTCTCAGCTTTAGAACAAAGGTTGCGACGTTTACTTTATTGGCAACAAAGTTTACGTCAAACACCCTAGTTGGAAAAAGAAGGCAGAAATTGGAGTCAGGACTCAGGAGCCACAAACTGTACAAGTTACAGCTCGAGTCCCTAATGGCTCTGATAGGTAGTACTGATGAGAGAGATTTGAATGAGTTATGGCATAGAAGAATGGGGCATCTACATCATGGAGCCTTGAAAATTCTCAAGAAGACTGTCACGGGAGCTTCAGAACTTAGCACCAAGCGAGACGATGTCTGCAGAGGGTGCGTATTAGGAAAGTATGCCAAGGCAACGTATCCTAGAAGCAGCAATAGGGCCAAGAGTGTGTTGGGGTTGCTACACTCAGACATCTGCGGAACAATGTCCACGAATGCTCTTAGTGGTGCAAAATATTTTGTCACCTTCATCAATGACCATTCCAGAAAGACATGGATCTACTTTCTGAAGACCAAAGACGAGGTCTTTGATCGATTCAAGGAGTTTAAAGCTCTTGTGGAAAATCTGACAGGAAAGTGGATTAAGACATTACGATCAGACAATGGTGGAGAGTACATTGACAAGGACTTCACAAGGTTCTGTG
This sequence comes from Pinus albicaulis, assembly GCA_034641835.2. NCBI lineage: Eukaryota > Viridiplantae > Streptophyta > Pinopsida > Pinales > Pinaceae > Pinus > Pinus albicaulis. The sequence continues at coordinate 9,776 of JAXQQM020063384.1, read as the reverse complement.
CAAGGGAAGGCATCAAGAGAGAATGGATTGCTCCATATAGTCCAGAGCAGAATGGAGTCACAGAGAGGAAAAACAAGACTATTTTCAAAGCTGCAAGGGCAATGCTATATGATCAAGACATGCTCAAATTCCTGTGGGTTGAGGCTTGTAATATAGTCGTGTATGTGCAAAAGATGGTTCCTCATAATGCATTCGGTAAGGTTACTCCTGAGAGCGTGTTCACTGGTAGCAAGCCTGAAGTGAGCTACTTTAGGATATTTGGCAGTATAGCGTATTGCCATGTACCTAATGAGAAGAGGAGGAAGTTGGATCAGACTGCAGAGAAAGGATACCATGTGGGATATAGAGAGAATGCAAAGGCTTACCGCATCTGTATTCACGAGAGTATGAAGATAGTAGTAAGACGAGAGATGAAGTTCATGGAGGAAAGAGCCTTCAAGAAATCCCGGGAAATGTCTTCAGCTACGCAGTTTGAGGAGGATCCGCTAGTCTAGCCACAACGACTTGCGAAAGATGGTTCTAGTGCCTCTCCAAGGCACAAGGATCCTAAGGATAGCTTTCCCGAGGAAGTGCAAGAAGGAGAGCAGGTAAATCCACCCACCACCAGTGGAAGGACGAGCAGAGAACTATAACAAACCTTGAGAGATGCAGAGGAGTTTGTTGGAGCTCCTAGAAATGAGAAGAGGCAACGCAGACAAGCAGATAGGTACCAGACATTGGTAGCACAGGTTGGAGAACCCTCTAGTTTTTAGGAGGCAGCTCAGCATCAGGTGTGGGTAGAGATGTGATGGTGCAGGAGTACAACTCCATCATAACAAATGATGTCTGGGAAATAGTTCCTAGACCTCAGTATAGATCGATTGTAGGTTTGAGATGGATCTACAAGATTAAATATGTTGCAGATGGTAGAATAGAGAAATTTAAAGCCAAGTTTGTAGCTAAGGGGTACGCTCAGAAGGAAGGGATAGACTATGAAGAAACCTTCGCCCCAATAGCTCAGTATCCTTCAATCAGATTCGTCATATCCATTGCAGCGCAGATGGGATGGGAGATTCACCAGATGGATGTCAAGACTGCGTTCTTGAATGGGGTGATAGAAGAGGAAGTATACATAGAACAACCAGAGGGCTTTCAGACGCATGAGCAAAAAACTCATGTGTGCAGGCTTAAGAAAGCCTTGTACAGACTAAAGCAAGCCCCTAGAGCTTGGTATGGGCGAATTGACAGCTACCTGCAGAAGATGGGATTTATCAAGAGTGACGCAGATCCCAATCTCTACTATCTAAGAGTAGGGGATGAGTCTCTAATTTTGGTGCTATATGTAGATGATCTGTCTCTGACTGGATCATCTAGGCTCATCAAAGACTGCAAGGAAAATCTAGAAACAAAATTCGACATGAAGGATCTACGGTAGATGCACTATTTTCTGGGTTTGGAAGTTTGGTAGCAAAAGGGAGAAGTCTTCTTCGGGCAAGGAAGATATACTATAGATATTCTGAAGAGATTTCAGATGAAGGACTGTAGACCCATGGCTACACTAATGATCACAAACTGGAAGAAGATCGACACGTCCGAGGATGATGAGGCTGAACCTACCTTGTATAGGCATCTCATAGGATCGTTGATGTACCTGGTCAATACTAGACCAGACATCTGTTATGTCGTGAATACCCTCAGTTAGTTCATGGTAGAACCAAGGAGGGCTCACTGGGTAGCAACCAAACATGTTCTAAGGTACTTGAGGGGAAAAATCAAGCTTGGATTGAGGTACACCAAGGGCAATGACATCCAGTTGAGTGGGTTCACTGACGTAGACTGGGTTGGAAGTCCAGTAGATCGGAAGAGTACCAGTGGGTACTGTTTCAATGTCGGATCAGGAATGACTTTCTGGTGCAGTAGGAAACAAAAATTCGTGGCGCTGAGCTCAGCCGAGGCTGAATAAATGGCAGCTAGCACAATTTCGTGTGAGGCCATATGGCTTCGTAAGTTGCTCATGAACTTACTCAAGAAAATGATGGAAGCGACCAACATTTTGTGTGATAATCAGAGTTGCATCAAGCTTTTTGAAAATCCTGTGTTTCATGATCGGTTGAAGCACATTGACATCAGGTGTCACTTCATCAGGGACTATGTCTAATGGGGAGTTGTACAATTGAAGTACATTCCTACAGGAGAGAAGGTAGCGGATATCCTCACGAAAGCTCTGGGTAAGACTAAGTTTGCTTACTTTAGAGAAAATATGGGGATGGTCAAGAATCCATTCCAGTAGGAGGAATGGATAGGCCCGAAATTCAGAGGGAGCTACAGTACGGATGATGCAGTGACAGTGATGGTGTCATGGGCAGCAGTACAGAGGGTAGCAGCGCAGCAAATGAGGGGCAACAACCGAGACATCAACAATGCAGTAGATGCTTCAGGTTAGAGCAAATGCAATTGTCATTTTGCTAGAACACTTTCCTCGCTAAGAGGGAGTGTTGATTTTTTAGCATTGGAAAGTGTTTCAAGTCTCAAATTTTGTGAGGAGGCTTGGACATCAATATTCCAAAGAACCCAGAAACCGTTTGTGGAAATTCCACTCGGTTAGTGTTTTATTAAAATAATTAATTATTTTAATGAGGACCCTAAGTTTAAACTTAGGGAAATTAAATAATTAAAGGGTATTAATAAAACAGAGTGAGAATCTTTTAGAGAACGAAGATCAAGTCATGTTTTAATCTTAGCCATTGATTAGAAATCTAATCTGGGCCGTTGATTCATTAATGAGAAGATTATAAGAGAAGGCTTGAGGGTCATTTGGAAAGCAAGCCTGGCACACACTCAGTACCCGAAGGAAATCGATTATGAAGGAATATAATTTGATTTCAGAGGGAGAGTTGTAGGGCAAAGTTGTAGAGGTAGAAGAAGGAAGGGGAAGTCGACAGTGACATAGAAAGGAAAAAGGAGGACGCAGAGGGCCACAAAGGACAACGCTGAGTAGCAGCACTGAGTGCCCACGTAGAGTGACACATTCCTGCATAGGGACTGCGCAGAAGATCATGTAGACTGACGCAAAGGAAGCTAGGGTGCCTTCCGGGTATCAGAAATTCTCCAAGAGGATTCAAAGAATTTGTCTCAGGTGTATTCTCAAGAAATCTGCTCGTCTACTTATTTTAAAAGATTTTCATTGCTGAAGAATACTACAAACCCTCATCTGCTTCATCGATTTTCCCGCATTGGGTTTTTCCGGGGAGAATTGTTCAAAAATAACCGTGTACATGTGATTGTTTCTATTGCGTTATATGTGTTTTGTTCTATTCTCTGCTTATGGTTAAGTGATTGTTGTAGTTGTATTTATTTTAGAATTTACTGAAAGAAATTCGTAAATAACTTATCATAAATAAGTAGGCGAAATAAATCTATCACTGCAGTAGTATTTTGGATTTGAAATTTTCACATATGTGTACACCAAACAAAACTTGCATTAAAGATCAATGCACCTGATAGATGTTGCTTGCGTTTATGACTAAGAGGGCTTGATCTCATACTTTTATGATGTCTTTGTTCTTGTTTCTTCTTAGCTGCTTCAAATTCTTGACAAATTTATATGCTAGTTGTTTCTCTTCTTTGCTTCTTTTTGCTTCTGTAGTCTCCCCCTTAGCTGGTGCATTCAATTCCAAATTTTGGATTCTCCCTTCGAAGTCATATTAGTGAGCATCATCTGTAGACACTATCCCTAGCTTGTTTCTCAGATATTCGAATGATTCTCTAGCAAGAGGCTTTGTGAATATGTCTGCTATCTGTTCCTTTGTGGGGATGTATTCCATCTTCACTATCTTCTCAGCTACTTGTTCTCTGAGAAAGTGGTATTTTATAGGGATGTGCTTAGTCTTTGAACGAAGCACATGATTTTTCGACATGCTTATTGCACTTGTATTGTCGCATTTGATAGAAATAGGCTCCATGAAGTTTATTTTCATGTCTTCAAGTGTTTGTTTCATCCACATCACCTGTGTGCAACAAGCTGCAGCTACTATGTATTCATCTTTAGCTGTGGATAGAGAAACTGATGTTTGTTTCTTGCTTAGCCATGCCACTAGACTTTCTCCTAGATAGAACGCACCGCCACTTGTACTTTTTCTGTCATCCACACAACTGGCCCAATCCACATCTGTATATGCTGTCAGTGTAAAGTCCTTACCTCTTGGATGCTTTAGTCCATAATTTGTAGTTCCTTTCAAGTACCTAAATATCCTCTTGGTTGCTAACAAGTTTATTTGTTTGGGTGCTGATTGACATCTTGCCACTAATCCGACTGCAAACATTATATCTGGTCTACAAGCTTTTAGATATAACAGATTTCCTATCATAGACCTTTAAAGTTTTTGATCTACATCTGACGATTCATCATCTGCACATAGCTTGCATCCAGTAGTCATGGGGGTTGAGACAAGTTTACATTATTCCATTTGGAACCTTTTTAACATATCTCTTAGATATTTTTCTTGTGAAATAAATATGCCTTCGACCTTCTGTAGGATTTGAAGTCCTAAGTAGAAGGTGAGATGTCCAATCATTGCCATCTCAAACTCCGACTTCATCTCTTCAACAAATCCTTTTATCAAACCATTTTTATTGCTGCCAAACATGATGTCATCTACATATACAGTCACAATTAATAATTTGTCTTCATTAGCCTTTATGTACAAATTACTATCAACTCCTCCTCTCTTGATCCCGCGTTTCTGAAAGTACTTGTCCAACCTAGAATACCATGCTTGTGGTGCTTGTTTAAGACCATATAGTGCTTTCTTTTCCCTGCAAACATAGTTAACCTTATCTGATAATGAAAAACTTTCAGGTTGTTCCATGTAAACTTCCTCCTCTAGGTCACCATTTAGGAAGGCAAACTTCACGTCCATTTGATACACCTTGAAACCATTGTAGCATGCAAAGGCCAAAAACATCCTAATTGCTTCCATTCTCGTGACTGGTGCAAAAGTTTCATCATAATCAAGACCTTCTACTTGTGAGTACCCATTACACACTAGTTTGGCTTTGTTTCTAACCACTTGACCCTGTTCATTCATCTTATTCTTGAATACCCATGTTGTGCCAATGACATTCTTTCCAACAGGTCTTGGTGGTAGATCCCAAGTCTTGTTTTTCTCATTTTGGTCTAACTCTTCGTTCATAGCATCTATCCAATTTTTGTCTTTATTTGCCTCATCAAAGTTCTTTGGCTCTATTTGTGACAACATAGCTAGATGAACTTCCTCAGACTTTTCTGCTAGTTGTCTTCTTGTTTGAACTCCTTCACTTTTGTCTCCAATAATTTGATTTTCTGGATGATTCTTTTGAGTCTATCTTGAGGGTCCTTTTGAGTGCATCTTTGTATCTTCTGATGTTTCATCTTGCTTTTCACTATCTTGATTGTCATAATGATGATGATCTGGAGGGTTAATAAAGCCTATGATTTTGTTTTTATCATGTAATTCTTCATCGAATCTTACATCAATGCATTCCACAATCTTATGCAGCCTCTTATTATAGCACCTATATCCCTTACTTTTTGATGAATATCCCAAAAATATTCCTTCATCAAATCTAGCATCATACTTTCCTAATTTTTCATCATCATTTTTGATAAAGCATTTATTACCGAAAACTCTAAAATGCTTGATTGATGCTGGTTTTCCTTGCCACAGTTCATATGGTGTCTTGTCAGAGTTTGGTCTGAGATGTGCCTTGTTGAGGATATGTACTGCTGTATGGACTACTTTTGTCCAATAGGTTTGAGAGATGTTTCTTTCTTGCATCATAGCTCTGGCTATTTGTTGAACATCCCTGTTTTGCCTCTTTGCAACTCCATTCTGTTGTGGTGTATCTGCAACAGTATACTGATGCTTTATCCCAAATTCATTATACAGGTATGCAAACTCATTTGATGTAAATACACCTCCTCCGTCTGATCCGATGCACTTTATTTTACACCTTGTTTGGTTTTCTGCCAGTGCCTTGAATATTTTAAACTTTTCGAATGGTTCTGACTTGTATTTGAGAAATGCCACCCATGTCAATCTCGAATAGTCATAAGTTATTAACATGAAATATTTTTCTCTGCCCGCTGCATCTGGTTCTGGAAGGCCGACATAGATCCATGTGAACTAGTCGTAGAGGCTTACTGCTTGATAGCTTGTCTTTGACTTTGAATGATGTTTGAGTTTGTTTACCCATTTGGCAGGACAATACAATAGTGTTTTGAGGCTTCTTTATTGTTGGTAGATCTCTAACTGCTTTCTTCTTGTTTAGTTTGATGATGTGATCAAAGTTGAGATGCCCCAATCTTCTATGCCATAGCCAAGATTCATCAAGTTTGCTGATGTAGCATCCTTCACTCTCATCTTTCATGATATATACATTACTCTCTGTTCGAACTCCTTTAACCATAGTCTTTCCTGTATTGATTGACCTGAATTCACAATCTTGAGCTGTAAAGAGAACCTCACAACCTTTGTCACACATTTGACTTACACTTAGCAGATTGTGTTTTAGACCATCTATAAACAATACATCTTGACCCTTTCCTCTTCCATTATTTAGACTGATAGTTCCTTTTCCTCTAATTTTCCCTGCTTTATCATTGCCGAATGTGACATTTCCAGATTTTTTTTCATCCAAAGATACAAACTTGCTTATGTCTCCGGTCATATGTCTAGAGTAGCCACTATGCACATACCATTGACTGTTTTGATCTTGAGCATATAGAACTAGATCACACTTATTAATTCTCTTTTCTTCCTTCTTCTTTCTCCATTACATGCAACCATCTGTTCTATGTTTATTCTGAGATGAAGGTTTATTGTCCTTAAGATGACACTCATACGACTTGTGTCCAAATTTGTGACAATAAAAACATTCGATAATATCACAGAGAGGAGCATATACACATGTGAATCCATTATTATCCTTAATTCCTTTTGAATTTCCAAAATCAAATCTTCTGAGATAAGCTCTATAGTCTATGGCTTTATGTCCAAATTTTTTACAACAGTAGCAATACTCGTAGAAGAAATATCTGTACCTGGTAGTGGATGATGTTTGGGGATATAACCATCTAGACATTTGAAAATTCTGTCTTCTGAAAAAGTGTGGTCTATGCTCGTTTGTTGTTTGGTTGTTCACTCCTTTTGTCTCTTGGATTTTTCCAGTAGTGTTTCTTTGTAGCTGCTCATTTGATGTTGAAGTGTTGCCCAGTTTTTTGTTCTCAAATTGATGAGAGCTATCATTGTCTCCCATGATAGCTTTTACAAAAGTGATTGTCCTTTTTTCCTCTGCCTTAGGCTCACTGGATTCTCCTTCATAACCTAACCTGGTCTTTACAAGTGGAGATCTTTGAGCATTTAATATCTCATTCAATTGTTCAAAACCTTTTATCTGTTGAATGTTCATTGTTAATTTAGTTTGAGCCTTTTCTAATTTCTTCCTCAGACTTACTACCTATTCTTCCAATCTTTCACACTCCTGATTTTTCTCTTTTATTTGTTGCATCAGAATATCTTCCACCTTGTTTGCTTCTTCAAGTTCAACTTTCAACTTAATAATGTCTCCTGAATTTGATTTTTCTTTTACATATTTCAATAGAATCTCTTTCTCTTTTCTATTCTTGAGTTTAAGCCTTTCTATTTCATCTAGGGCACTGATCAACTCCCCCTCAAGATCTACCTCCCCTTCTTCTTCATATTCCAGGCAATCCTTTTCAAGCTCTTCCAAGGCCATCAAAATGAATTCAGAGGTTCCATCTTCACTAGAGGATTCATTGGAGCTTTCAGATGCATTGCTATCTTGTTGAGCATAAGATGTTTTTCTATTAAACATTTTCTCTTTCTGCATTTTATTGGATTTGATCTTCTCTTTCCCTTTTGGCTGGTTTTCTGCTTTCTTATAGGGACATTTTGAGGCATATCGCCCCACTCTTCCACAATTAAAGTACTTGAATGGAAGTTTCCCCTTGTACTTACTTGTGCCTTTCTTCAATCTTCTAACGAATTTTGCTTCTTCTTCATCAGAACCTGAGCATGAACATTCCTTTTCTTCTATGCACTTGTCTACCTTGAAAGCTGCCTCCCGAGTGTTTGACTTCCCTTTTGGAATTCTCATATCATATGCTGTCAAGGACCCAAGTAATTGGTCCCTGTTCAAAATTTCAAAATCTACTGTTTGTTCTATCGCTGAAACCTTAGGATTACATTTAGATGGTAATGATCTCAATATTTTTTGAACTATTACACTTTCTTTGATTGTTTCCTCTAGACCTATCATGATATTCACGACTTCAGCGACTCTTAAGAAGAATTTAGCTATATCTCCATCTTCATTCATATACTTGCAATTTGGCCATCTTTACCTTTTTATCTCCTTCATGAATATTTTCTAATTTATCCCATATTTCTTTGGCTGTCTGACAATGCATTACTTTGATGAATTCCGACTCACATAGACCACTCAGGAGTGCATTCATAGCTTTTGCATTAGCTATGAAATCTAGTTTGGCATCTTTGTCAATAGTCCCTTCCTTTGGTTCTTCATACCGTACCATCACTGCAACCAAACTTCTATTCCAAGAGACATTAAGTATGTCTTCATTCTGACTTTCTAGAAAACGTAGTTTGTACCAGTAAATAATGGGGCTTTATTTGTTGAGCATCCTTCTAGACTCGCCATTTTGATGACTTAGGACCTCCTTCTAGTTGTTATACTGTTACTGAAGGAACTTTTCTCTAATATCAATTGATATTTAAGATTGGAAATCACTGAGAGGGGGGGGTGAATCAATAATTTAATATTATTTACTTTTGCTCATCTTTACTTTATCATGCAACTAATAGTTCATGTTCATGTTCTATTGAATTCATTTTGTAGGTGTCAAGAAGAGAAATTTTCAGATTACTTATCAAGAGTTCAATATCATTCACATAGCATTCAAAAACAACACACGAAGACACATGATATAAGTGGAAACCCCGAAGAGAGAAAACCACGAATGTTAGGCTGAAAGTGATGTGAAGGCAAGCTACTCCTTATTACATCAGATCTTTGTAGGCTCCAACGTACAAGAGGCTACTACTTCAAAGGAAGCTCCAACTCCCACAAATTTTCTGTAGGCTACAACCCACAGAGGTTTCTACGTCAACAGGGTGCAACATGTTCTTTTTCAAGCTGCAACATATAATAGAACAAAAATTTTTCAGTCACAACATAAAGTTACAAATGCTAGTTACCTCATAGACTATTCCGTTGTCAAATTCATTGCTTAACTGTTTTCCCTCTTACATTCTCTCTTCCTCTTCTGCTGCTGCCCATCAGCATCCTTGTTCAAATCCATTCTCTATCAAAAGTCTCTTTTTCCACTTCATGTTGTACATTTTATAAGCAAGCCCTATTGGCTGTTTGTATTCCTTGCGGAATATGAAGTGAAGCATTGTCTCTTGGGCTTCCAAAAACTGCTCACTTATTTTATTTTCAGTTTTGAAAATATTTGTAATAGAAAATGATATTGTAACATCTCAATCAACAATAATGACAAGTGACAAATTGGATTTGTATTGTCTACATTTTCTGTTTAATGAAATATATGTATTTCAACTTTGTCTTAATATATTATGTCTTGCTTGACAACATTTAGCCTTCATATTGATTAGCATAGCCTTTGCACTTCACATCACTTTAAGCCTTTTGCAATAATAACATTCAACATACATTATCATTACTACAGTTAATGACATCAATGCCAATATTTC